>JADKXX010009485.1:0-16503 GCA_017310255.1 Butorides virescens | reverse complement strand
GATGAATACGCAAAGCGCGTTCCCCTGAGCCGTGCGGGCACGTGCCCGCCGATGCAAACCCTATTGCACGGAGCCCAAATAAGCAAATACGGCCTCGCCGCCCCCCTGGGAGCCCCCAGTTGGCCAAATCTCCCTGGCACCGCTGCACGCCCGACCCACAGCCCCGCACCTGCGGCGCACGCCTGCACCGTCCTGTCCTTCCCGCTGCATGCATGCGCTCACACGGAAACACCCCCCCCCCCCCCCCCAAACCACGATACTGCTGACATGTCCTTATCCTTCTGCCAAAAATCCCTGCCACCTCCTGCTCCCATCCAGAAGCACCCTGATATTACATAAACCAGGCTTCTGAGGATTGCTTCAGTCAGATGCTGGAGTTGCGTTTGCTGGGCCTGATTCAACCCGGCTCCGGAGTGGGAGCAGGATTGTTCCCCTCCTTCAGGCAAAAGGGGCTGCATCCCCCCCCTGGATCAGCGCCGATGTGAGCCGGAGCCGCTGCCGTCACCCTCGCTGGTGGAACCTCTCCGGAGCAGAGGGTTGGAGACCTCCTCCCACTGGTGACCCTCTCCTGAGCAGATCTGGAGACCAGGAGACATCTCAGCTGGTTCCTGCCTTTCTGTAACTCCACGGACACTTTGGAAATACTCAGTGATTTCACCCCGGGGACAGTTTGAGTTGTAACTGCAGGCTCGCCACGGGAATCCTAGGGCTGTGCACTGGGTTTGGGTTTTGCTGCTGAAACCGTGCTCGTGGGGGCGGGTGGATGGATGAAGGGAGCCCCAGATCTGCTTTTGCCCTTTCCATCCCTGCCAAAGCTCTTTTTCTCCTCCCTCCACCTCTCCCCAGCTGAGCTTTTGGGATCTGAGACCGGACAGGCGCTCGGGGAGGGGACCAGCCCCTCTCTGGGGTCCCAGTTCCCCGGGCAGGAGGTGCCCGTGGCACATCGGGGACCGTGCCGGGTCCCTCCTGCTGCCACCCCCCTCGCCCCATCCCAGGCGCCCTCGTGCTCCATGCACCCTTGTTTCTCGGGAGGGCTACCCCGAAACGGCCGGGCGGTCGCATGGCGGTGTTCATCTTGTGTAATCCTCCGTGCCCACTCACCTAAATGAATCATCCCTTTGATAGGTGAGTGAAATATAATTAGTGTTTTCATTGTTAGCACCGTGTGAGTAGGCAAAGTGGGTTTTCTTGGCCCGGGCTGGGAAATTTTCGTGCTTTGAAAGCGATGGGGAGAGGGAAACGGTGCGGTGGGAGCTGCCGGCGTGGGCTCCCTCGCAGCCGGTCCTGCCCGGGCGGCTCCGTGCCCCAATTTCCCCACCTCTGCGGTGGCAGCGGTGACACCTCCAGCCGCTCTCATCGCAGGTGCGCCAGGAGCTACCAACCAACTGGCTTTCACGTGGTTGAGGAGATGGAAAAACAGGGAATATTTTGCAAAAGCAGGCCCCTTGTGTAAAGGATGGCTCCGGGGGTGGAGGGGAAGGGACCCGGGGGACGCCGCAGGGGGACCTGCCTGTTTGGGAAGGGGCCACAGCCCCCTCGCCGGAGCTGAGGTGTGGGTTTGGATGGGGCAGCACCGGCCGGAGCTGCTAAGGGCAGCGGCATCACCGAGGGCCGCCTCGTGCCTCTCTCCGTACCGTTTTTTTGTTTTGTTTTTTTTTCACGGGTTCCTCTACAGCTGCAGGGAACCAACAAGCGAGGGCAGATTTCCGTGCGATCTATTCATAGCGCAGATGTCAGAATTACCTTAAAAGTATCAGCTCTCGTCTTATTTTGCTGCCGGGAAGGAATTGTTGATGCACTTTAAATAGTGGGTGGAAACAGGCAAATACAAATGCGCCCTGATCCCCGATCCTCCCGGCTCCCGCAGAATCCAGGCACAGCCCCAACAAACCCCCGAAGAACCTGATCATTGGGGAAAAAAAAAAAAAAAAAAAAGCTATGAACTTTGTTTCTGAAGCTTCTCGCTCTCTAGTTTGGGTAGAGAAGATGCTTGCCGTGCAACGGTGGTTATAGGAGAGCAGCGACTGAAAACATCAGGACCCGCCGAACAGGGGAAAATGAATCAAAATACTAAATGAAGATTCTGACCGGCGTCATGAAAAATAAATGATATGAACTCATGGTCATTACTGATCTCACTGGAACATGCTGCTGAGTTTCAGGTACAGCTCAGGACGGAGGAAGCAGGATTTTGACCCCAGGGAAAAGTACGTGCGATAGAAATTGCCAGAGAGGCTTAGACCCTCACTCCATCTTCCCCAGTATTTTACCCAGCGCACCAGGGGATGGTGTAGGACCCCAACTTTGGGGCGATCTCACCCCTTCACGCGCCTCTCCCTGCCCCATAATAGAAGGTGACTTAAGTCCTGAAGCACAATTTGAATATCCTTTCACTGGGGGGATGCTGGGGTGGGTTTCTCATGGCTTTTAATGCAAATCTCAGGGTATTTGCATGTGATTTGATATCCCATGGGGCTCCTCGTGGTTGGGTGACATCTGCTCCTGTAGCTGAACGCTGAACGTTCTTTTTTTTTTTTTTTTTTTCTTTCCTTGAAGCTCCAGCTTGTGGAATCATGTGATTTTGCAAGATTTTCAGCTTCATTTTTGAAGCAAGGTTCCCACCCAGACTATTGCAGAAAAGTCATTCTTCCAGGCTCGGGAAACCGGCAGACGAGAGCTAAAAATGCCTTCTCTTTAAAAATGCCTCGATTTTAAAATGAACCTGATGAATTTTGAATGCTTTGAGGCAGGTAACGCTGATGTAGATGGATGTGCTGTATTAACGTAGGCACGGCTTGAAGGTGCAGAAGCTGGGCAGGATGGGGTCGCCGATGGTCTCACTGGGGGCAGCGCTGGGCTTTAGCGTCTGCCGTGTGAGATTTCGCAGGTTTTGCCACTTTGGGGTCTGGCTTTTGCGTTGACTGAAGTCCTGACCAAGAAAGGATTTTTTTCTGCAGGAGTTTGCAATAGTTACAGGAGAGTCTTGGCGCTAGTTTGCCCCTGCAATAAGCTGTTTAACTTACAGTTAAAGTATTTGTTCACAAAAAGGGGGAGCTTGGGACTAAAAACCCACCCTTGACTGGCAAGTGTTTATATTTTGGGGGTTGATATTGGCTTTTCAAAGACAGATTCTGACCTTTGAATCAAAAAAATCCTTAAAAATTGCAATCGATGCATGAGCATTTCCTTAGCGCAACCACTCCTTTCCCAAAATTATTCCCTGAAGAGGTTCCACTTACTCTTAACATACAGCAGAGCATCATGAATTTTCATGAATGAGTGAACAGCCAGAGCAAGGTCCCTAAGTTTAAAGATATTCGCACCAAGCTGATCACTATAAGGATATGATTTCTTGCTCGGGGCATCGCTTTGGGTCTGTAAGGCGTTTCCCTGGACTGCATGAGGGATTGCTGCTTTATTTCACGGGAAAGAAATAAACCCTGCTCTCGCCTCGTCCCGTCCTACGCCATCCCCGCTCCTGGTGCAGCCTCGGAGGTGAATCCGTGGGTGAATCCGTGTGGCTGAGCATCTCCCACACCTCGCCAAGGGATGCAGCCCCCCGAAACCCGGTGCGGGCACACGGCGCCGCCTGCGAGCGCCGGAGCATTAGCCCTTACTCCCACCAGCTCTGCTGAGGAATGGGGTGAGATCACCGAGTTTGCGATGAGGATTAGAGCGCTGGAGGATTAAGGGGCTAAGCATTAGCCCGATTTCACTCTGCTTTGTGAGAGGAGCACATTAGCCGTAATAAAGGTGCTGAGCGATACGTTAATGTGTTGTGCATCCCTCGTGCTAAAGCCTCCTCCCGGTTTGGGTCCCAGGTGGTGGCTGAATCTGCAGGGATTCAGCTGCCCTGGGCAACATTACGGGCCCCATTTCAGCCAGGGGATGATGCTCCCTTCACTTTTCCCGGTTCCAGCGGAGCCGGCACTTCCCATTCCCAGGAAGACTAGAAATTTCTTTATCGGATTCTTTCCTTTCGAAAAACTGCATTTCCCCTGACTCCAGGACCTAGCGCTTTAAGAAAAATCGTGACCGGCCTGAGATGCATTATGAGCCCCATCAGAATTAGCGATGCTGAGATTTGATTGTCATTGGAATGGTTTGAAGCATTTCTCCAAATGCTGGCTGGAAGAGGCAATTACTAAGGAAGGCAAGCAGGCTCGGGGAAGCCAGAGCTACAGAAACAAGGAGAGGGAAGAGGGAAGGGATGCTCAGGACAGACTTGTGTATTCCTGCACATGGTGGCGAGCAAATTTGAGTTTTCCCCCTTGAAGCAAATAGCCGAAATGCCTCGGAAGCCATTGTCAGGTGAGCCCGAACCTAGTCCTGGGTCTGGGGGGACGCTCCTCTTGCAGATGTTATCCGAGCTGAACTTCCATATGTGATTTTTCTGGAGTGGCTTCTCCTGAATATTATACAGGCACGTATTCATATCTGGCCAGTCCCTGTGGAAAATGGCTTCATTCCTGCAGCTGGGGTTCCCTTCAGAGGGAGGACATCAGCTCTGGGGCTCTGCCCCATTCCCTGCCCTGCCGTAGGTTTGCTGTAGGCTGTGCAAAACCGCTTCGTGCCTGCAGCAGCAGGAGGCACACTCCTCGTTTTGTTGGAGGAGCTCGTCCTCCACCCCGCTCTGTGCCTCAGTTTCCCACCTCTAAGTGCAAAGATCAGCAGTCGTCGCAATACCGTGGCGCACATTAATGTTTGCCAATGAGGGAAATAGCTTCATTCTGCGGATCTCCCAATTGCCAAGTATCTTTTGGGGCAGGCATCATGGCAATGAGAACACCAAGGACTCCCCATGTTTTGGATGGGGCTCATAACCCCCTGAGGATCCTTCTCACCCCATGTGAACCTGCCTTTCAGCTGCTTTTTCCCTATGGAGAAGGGTTGAGCGATCCCTGTTCAGGGGTATTTCAGCCAGAGTTACTTTACGTCGTCGTTTGCATCCACGGAGAAGGAGGAGGAGGAGGAGGAGGAGGAGGAGGCAGCGTCCCTGGCTCCGGCGTGTGGCTGTATAAACCCCTCTCCTCTCTCTTGCTCCGGCAGAGGTGCTGCCGGGGCCAGCCCTGCACCCATCCCTACCTGCTTGCAAAGTGCCCTCCTAGGGTCGAAGCCCAGCTGCTCCACTGGTTGGTTTCCTTAGATGGAGGGTCCCTGCATTTAGCTTTCCAAAGCTCAACCTGCCCATGCTGATGTGAGCTGCAGACTTGTAATGATTTATTATTTGCTGAGCCCCAGCAACAGATTTAATGCTACCCAGCACCCAAGCAAAGCAGCCCCTGCCCACTCCGCTCTGGTTCTCTTCTCCTCCTCTCTGCCCTGCTCTTCTCCCTTCTCCTTTCCCTCTTCCCCTTCTCCATGGATGCCTAGACCCCCCCCCCCCGTGCCCATCGTGTACGTATGTATCCAGCCTCGCATTAGGCAATATGACTAACATCCATCACGTGTTCGTGCCTGCAGATTGTATTTGCATACTCAAAAATCCATACTTTATTTCTTCCCCTGTGTAAGCAGTTACCAGAGCATATTTTTGGCAAATTAGCCGCCACAGCAGAAGCATCTGACTGTGTTTTTAGCATGGCTTGGCGATGGTCAGAGGCATGGAGAGCCCTGGCAGGGCTGGGGGGAGGACATTTGCCGCTGATGCCGTATCCGTGCGGCGTTGCACGCATGCACCATCACTGATGCCCACCTTTCACGGTGGGCAATGCAGGTGGCAAGTCCTAGACCTCTGTATCATGCCAGTGTGGGGTTTAGCTGAGCATTTGGGGCTGGCTGCTGCTCTCCCACCGGCAGCTGGGGACGGGGCAGGGAATGCAAGTCACCCAGTGCCACCCCTTGTCCTGCTGCCGGCGGTGATAGAGCAGGCAGGACGGCTCTTGGGATGTCTTGGCAGCAAACGTGCACCCGTGTGCGTGCTCAGGAGGACCCATACATGCGGGCAGCATGTTTGGGGGGCACATTTGTACCAGTGAGGCCCCTGGACTGGTGGACATCAGCTGGGGTGGCCAACAAGGACGTCCCCATCATCACACCGTCAGGACTGGGGCTGAATTAGCATCCCCCAGTCCTCTCTTTTCTCTCACACATCTTCTCTTTGGGACAGATGTTTCTGAGATGAGACCTTATCACCCTCTACAACTGCCTGAGAGGAGGGGGTAGCAAGGTGGGGGTCGGGCTCTTCTCCCTGGTAATGGGTGATAGGATGAGGGGAAATGGTCTGAAGTTGTGCCAGGGCAGGTTTAGGTTGGACATTGGGAAAAATTTCTTCACCGAAAGGGTTGCCAGGCTCTGGAATGGGCTGCCCAGGGAGGTGGTCGAGTCCCCATCCCTGGAGGGATTTAAAAGAAGGATGGATGAGGTGCTGAGGGACAGGGTTTAGTGGTGGGATGGCAGGGTTAGGTTAAAGGTTGGACTCGATGATCTTAAAGGGCTTTTCCAACCTAGAGGATTCTATGATTCTATGAGATGCAAAACACGATTCTTGCATGAATCCTCCCTGGGCCTTTCTGATATGGAAGAGCTGGAAAGCAGTATCTGTAAAACTTGCTCCTTGCATCGTAATTCAAGGGACCGGCCTAATTATTGCCACCGGACCTCTTTAATTAATGCGCTGCAGAGTTCAGAGATAAGAGGGGGGGTTAGCATACCAGGAGGGATCCTTCGCAAGATAAACGAGCAATTTGCAAGGCCTAATTACTTCACTTTGGTTTGGGACAGTGGACAGGCACTTCGGACGGATCAGACCTCATTCCCAAATTTCGCTGAGTGGCGAAAGCGAGTTGGGAGGTTTGGATCACTGCCGTTGCTGAGCACCGTAACAGGCAGAGCTGGATGGGTCTCAAGGATGGGACAGAAGCTACAAAGAAACCTGCCCTTTGAAGCCTGCTGCTCCTGGGTTTTGTGCAAGCCTGCGTAGCTGCACCCCCGTGTCGCTGATTATTTTAGCTAACCTGGAAATACCTTGCACTGACCCGTGACAGTAGGTTATTTCTAGTTTTTTGACTCTTTTTTTTTTTTTTTTTAACTATTTGACTAAGCATTTGACTCCTTCCGAGGTCATGTTGTGATAATAAGACGTTGTGTCCCCGCGCCTCGAAATGCTTTGCGACATCCCAAATCACCGCTTGAATGTCTCCATGTGAGAAACTGAGGCAGGGCAGGTCTGTGCAAACCTCCCCGTGTGCTTTTACCCCGTGTGCTTGCCAAGGGCTTCGTCCTGCAGGACACGGAACCGGCCGTCTCCGTTCGGGAAAAGCCTGCGAGCTGCCTTCAGTCCATAAAGCTTGAGCTTAATGGTGTTCCTGGCCTGGAGCCAGAGGGCTCAGCAGCCTGCAAAATGCCAGATCCTTGGCTGGGGGGGGGGGGGCGGGGGGGAAGGAAAGAAAATGCAGCCATTCCAACCTAAAAAACCCCCTGACTTCTGTCTCCTCCCAATGGTGAAGATGGAGCAGGTTTATATCCAAGTGCATGATCCCACCTTCAGCCAAGGGAAGCCCCGTGTACGTTGCTGGGCTGGGAGCAGCCCATCATCCTCCCTTTGGGCTGGATGGTTCAAAAGCCTCCTATTGCTCTGGCGTGCCCTAGGGTGTTGCCTTTTTTGTCTGAAAGCTGAAGTCCCCCAGGCATCATTGTTGGTCTTCGCCGTCTATCTGTAAGCAGGAGAGGAGCGTGGGTGGCAGGCGGCCCCTTGGCTCGGGACAATGCTGTAGGCCACCTCCGTCTGGGGCAGAAAAGCCATTTTTTAGATGTTTCAGGTCTCTTTTCCCTCTCCATTTCGCTCTTATGTGCAAAAGGCACCTGGTATGGAGACAAACGGCATCAACAAAGTGACTTCTCCTTGCCTGAGGTTTCGGGCTGGTGTGCTGCACGTTCCCATCATTGGGAAGAGCAAGCCATGAGTTGCCTTTTCCCAGCCGTGGTGAAGACTGTACCCCGGGGAGACGGGCTGGAGGTGGAAATGGGTCTCCTCCTTCCCCGCTTCCCAGGGAAAAAACCCAAAAAACTGGCAAAGCCAAGGAAATGAATAGAAACCCCTCATTCTTCCTGGTGTCTGTCATGCCTGGTGTCTCCCATCCTCCCGGAGCGCTTTGCAAATAGGAGCTAATTAGTCTTCCCAATACCCACCTGAATTGCTGGAGTGCTGCTGCATTATCCCTCTTTCCAGCAGGGAATGTGGAGGTGATGAGGCTGTGCCCGGCTGGCTCGCCCCCGGCTTTGCATGGGGTCCCCCTTCCCTCCCCGTTTCTGCAAGGTACAACCCAGGGCGAACCCTGATTTCCCAGGTTTTGGCATTATGGGGACAACAGGAGCAGCTCTGCAGACTCTCTGCTCCCTTCCCAGAATGAATTTGAGCCTCCCGAGCCAAATGCTGAGAAAGCGCTGAATAACTGCAACAAATTAGATTACTTTTTGGTACTTGTCATTTCTCAAAACATATGATCTTCTGCTGAAGCATCAGGAATGATGCTTTGGAGGCCAGTGACTTCCCGCTTTCTGCTTTCAGCCTGGCTGGCTCCAGCCAAGGATGGGGCTCCACACGGTCCTCAAGGCAATGGAAATTCCTGCAGGAGTTTTAAAAGCTGTTTGGAAACAACCCAGCCTTGCTCCAAGAGGAGCCAGCCAAAAAAAACCAACCCACCCCAGGCTTAAGAACACAAGCAGAAGTGGGCAACACCCGCGTGGCCCATTTTCTTCTCTCCATGTTTCCATCCCATCCCGAATTTCCGCGTCTTTCTTGTGAGCCTGTTTCCTTTCTCACCCTCCATCTGCTGTTTCCGAAAGAGGAATATTCTTGCCGATCCATCTTTCAGGATGACTTCAGTTGTTTTCTCCCAGCCTCAGGTTATGCCCTCTCCTTATCTCTGCTCTATTCCTGTGCACACGCGGGGCCGCATCCCCACCCTTCTTGGCATCACCTTCATCTTGGCCAAATCCTGCTGGAGTCAAGGAATCTTCCCCGGGGGGTAAAACCGTGGCGAGCGAGAGCACAACCTGCTTATCCCCCTGGGCTCTGATTTTGCTGCCGTTACGATGAATGAGGGACATGGTTTAGTGGTGGGATGGCAGTGCTAGGTTAACGGTTGGATTTGATGATCTCAAAGGGCTTTTCCAACCTAGACGATTCTATGAATGGCAAAATTCCCATTCCCAGGGCAGAATCAGGCCTTCTTTTCAGCAGGATCATGGTGGTGGCTGAGGTTTCTCGGCTTGGCCATCATGCATCTGCTCTTGTCCACGATTTCCACCCCTGGCCGCACAGCTCGGCTGCCCATGGCTGCCTGCACGATGCTGCCCTGACCACGGAACGGATGCTGCGTTTTCCCCGATGCCATCACTCCATTCATCTCATGCAATTAACGCTTCGGGAATCATTTTGCAAATCTTGATAGTAAGGAAAGAGCTACAACCCAGCAGTGGCTGCTGCTTCGGTGGTATTACCATAGGAAGTCACAAATTACCTAGCTGGGGAGGATTTTCCTTCTGTGCCCAAGACTTTTTTTTGGCTGCTCTTTGTCCTTTTTGCGCAGTGCAAAAGGGCCACGCGGGAGGGGGATGGAAATTTGGGGCATCTTGGAGGCATCCATAAGGGTGACCTGCGTGGCTGGGGGGGGGGGGGGGGGGGGGGGGAAGGGGTTGGCACATTTTCCTCCCCAGCAATTCTCCCCCATCACGGTGGCTTCACCTCTTTTCCATGGCGCCCTGGCTTGGGCAATGCAATCAGCTTGTGGCCAGGGTTGTGGTGGTGCCGGCTTGCTGCCTGCTCCCCCTCCCAATGGAGGCATATTGCCCTCTTCTGCATGGTTCAGGAGGGTGCCCGCTCTTCTGGGAGATGCTCTGCTCCCTGGACTTGCACTGAAGTCCTTGAGGATCTCCATTCAGCACCTCAGCAGATCAGCCCGGGGACCTCACCCATCAGACGTCCTCATCCTCTTACACCCAACCCCATCCTCTGGTCCCCACCGCATGGGCTTCCCGTTGCACGCTCCCGTTTCAGCTCTGAAACAGCTCTAGCCCATCCACCCTGGCACGTAAAGTGGAAAAAGCATAAAATCCTGTTTCCTCTGCAGGGAAAAAGAGTCTCTGGGCTCCTTGTGAGATTAAGCTTTGTGCGTCTATCTGCAAATGTTAGGGGGCAGAGGTTAAGCTGAGCAGTGCGAGGGGAGGAGGTGACAGTGCTTAGCAATGCAGATCAGATCGCTCCGAGACCTTCCAGCATTCGTGGCCAAATCCTGGGATATTTAGGGGTTTAAAACATAATGAAGTCAGATGAAGGAAGGAGTGCTGTTGGAGCGAGGAAGGACGGATGAACTGGGCTCCCTGGAAGGAAGCTCTTTGATCTGCTGGTGGCCGTGAAGGTGGCCAGATGTGTTGGTGGCCATAGGGGAGGTGACTGTGGCCTCCTGGGCAATCCCCAGAGGCAATCCGTGCTGCTGCCTCCAGCAGGGAAGCAGTCAGGAGAGCAATGACACCCACGGAAGCAGATTTGGGGGTTGGGTTTTGCTCTCTGCTGGGAGTTGCTCCATGATGCTGGGAGGGGAGAAGCAGGACCAGCCAGGTGGGATGGCTCCTCAAGTCCTCGCATCCTCTGCTTCGAAAAAGCAGCCCTGCCAGGGAGGTGCAATTCTAGGAGGAGGTTTTAAGGCTGTGCAAAGATGACAGCTTCCTGGGCACCTCTGCCTTGCCGGGGAGACGCACAGGCGCTGGCTGCAGCTGGGACCTGCTGTGACCAATTTGCCGCCCCTGCTCCAGCTGCGCCGCGTTGTCACGCCGGCTCCGAGAGCTTTGTTCTGCTCTTTGCCGCTGCCTCTGGTTTTCAGCAAAGGGCCGTGCTTGCTTGACGGTGCTTCGGTTTAATCCGTTTTGGGTTGTGGTTTTTTTTTTTTCAGCTGGAGATTTGCTAGGAGACGGGAAGGTCAAGGGACCTGCCTGGGGCCAGGGGCTGAGTCAAGTGATGCAGCCAAGGGAAAAGGAGACCAGGACTTGGGAAAGGACAGGCTCTGATGGATCTCTTGCAGGACCTTTTCTCCCTGTCCACAGGGAGATGCCACACTGGCATCTTGCCCTAAAACTCCTCGAATCCATCTCTGGAGGAAGCAGGAGGCTGAGCACGGGGCGAGGACATCCCAAGCCATCCTAGGGGCTCTGTTTGCAGGGGTGCTCGGGGTGCTGGGGGAAATCTCTCTCGCCCAGTCGCTGCCCATCACCCCCAGTAGGCTGTCCTGCCAAAATGCCCTGGGAAGGAGCCAGAAAGGGGAGCGAGATGGTGCCAGGTCTGCAGGGGATGGACGGATGGCATGGGGGGGGCTGTCCCCTGCCACAGGCACTATTCCAGGGTGGCACTGGGCACGGGGAGAGCCGTGGCGCATGGCATAGGTGGTTGCCTCTTCCTGGGGACACCAAAGTGGGCTTCAGTGGAGCAAGCCAGGCTCACTGCCCAAACCCAACCAGAGGACATCATCTGATGTCTCCACCGAGCTGTTTGCTGGCCATCTTGCTGATTGTCCCCATCCTTCTCCCCGCCGGCACTGCCACCACCTCCTCGCCCTGCCCTGCCGGTGCCTGCTGTAATCCCGGTGCTCTGCCTCCCGCCCCAGTGCTAATCCTATAAACCCTTGGTAAATCCTGCCCGCCCGGCCCTCCCTCTCCATGTCCCTTTCTCCAAGGCAGTCTTCCTGGTGTCCCCCAGCTTGGAGCTGACATTTCTTTGGGGTGCACGAGGCTGTCACCCAAATAATGTAGCACCTTGGGGGGGGTTGCTTGCATGAAAGCATCGGGAAGGATGCCCAAGCCCTGGGGTTACTTGTGTAAATCATGGGCAGCTCTAAGACAGCTGATGCACCCCAAAATACACCCCAAAATGTGCCCGGGTGCTGGTTTCATTCTCTCCATGAGCAGTTCCTATGCTCCACGTGAGCTGCTCCAGCATGTACCCATCTCCAGAGCTACCTGGGGAGCGGGTGGTGGAAATCCCCAAGGGAATCCTGGGGGTGGGATCGGGATGAGAAATGAAACGGAGCAAAAGGATGCATGGCTGTAGGGTTGGGATCACTCCCTGCAGCAAGAGTAGGGTTTACCTGGGATGGGGATGGCCAGCACAGCCCATTTTAATAATCTTTTCCGCTGGGCTGTTGGAAAATGTTGAGAGGGAAGATGCTGTGGCACAGCTGATAGGTCTCAGGGAACAGTATTTTTTGCAGCCAAAAGAGCCAGCTCAGGTGGACCTGACGGGTTGCTCATGTCTAGGAATCACAGCCTGATTGCGAAGGGCAAAGAGCATCTTGTGCAGAGGTGGGATGGGAAGCCTCTGTCAGATGGAGCCGGCGGTAATCATCTGGGACGTTTTCATCAGGGCTGTTTTGGTTTGATTCCCCCGGGGTTCACTATTTCAGCAAGTCTCTTTGCTAAGACCCCCTCGGTGTGCGGGAGCGGGGCTGGAGTGAAGCCCTGATGCTGCAAGGTGCTGCTGGCACCCGTCCCGGCGCGGAGCCCTGCTTTTTGCACCGCCGGCGGGGATGGGAGGCAGCAGGGCAGCCCAGGGCTGGGACCGGCCGCAGCATCCCAGTAGCACCAGTACCAGCAGAGGAGCTGTCGTCGGGCTCAGCGATCCACCCCACGAGAGCTTAGGTGGGCGGTGAATCACTGCATCTCGGGCTAGTCCAGAAAAGATTAAGCTGACCTAAGAATAAAGATAGACTGGATCTAAGGAAGAAATTCTTTCCAGTGAGGGTGGTGAAACCCTGGCAGGGGTTGCCCAGAGAGGGGGTGGAGGCCCCATCCCTGGGACCATTCCAGGCCAGGTTGGACGGGGCTGTGAGCAACCTGATGTGGTTCAAGGTGTCCCTGCTCCTGCAGGGGGGGTTGGGCTGGGTGACCTCTGGGGGTCCCTTCCCACCCAAACCATTCCATGATTCTATGATAAAAACAAGCCCCGCAGTTCAACCGGCTGGGATAAAATGAGAAAGCGTGCCCCTCGCCAGGCTCCAGGAGGGGAAGGGATAATAAACCCGGGGCAGATTACGGCCGCGCGTTTCGGTACGCGGGGCAGGCGTTACGCTCCCATTGCGCTTCCCAAGCTGGACGGGTTTCTTGTGCCTCCATTCCCAGCGCTACGGTGAGGCCCTCTGTGTGTTTCATCCCACTAACGACCAGTTAAGCAACTCCAGTAAGTGCCCGTGCAAACGTAGGCAACGGGGCATGTTTCCAAGGGGAATAACCCAACGGATCTCTCCCTGTCAAGTCTTTATTCCTACAGAGCCACTCCCTTCCGCTACACGCCGGCTGAAAGGCGCTATGTATATAAATAAATGCATCATAACAGACCAGCCGCTTTGATCGCTGCCGGCAGCACGGGCAGGATCGGAGCCTGCTCCCGGACAACGATTCCCCCACCCCATCTCCCCATTCCCTTCCCTTTCAGCTTAGGGGCTCATCTAAGGGGCAGTTCCTTCAAGCATCGCTCGGTCCTCGGTGATGCCTTATTTCTCATATTTCTGCACTGCAGCTGGAGGGCATGCCTGCAATCCAGCCCAGATGTCATTTTTTCCTCCCACAACCTGACATTATGGTCCTTGTCACGGAGATGGGACCGGGATCCCGCTCACCAGGGGCTCTCGGAGGAGTTTGGTGGCCCGTAGCGGTCTGCAGGATGCCGTGCCATGAAACCCCTCTCTGCTTTTGTCTCCTCTTCCCAGGGACATACCAGGGCCAGTGGGTCGGAGGGATGCGCCAGGGTTACGGCGTCCGGCAGAGCGTTCCCTACGGCATGGCTGCGGTTATCAGGTCACCCCTGAGGACATCCATCAACTCCCTGCGCAGCGAGCACACCAACGGCACGGCTCTGCACCCCGACTCCTCGCCGGCGGTGGCCGGCAGCCCCGCCGTCTCCCGGGGTGGCTTCGTCCTCATGGCCCACAGCGACGCCGAGATCCTCAAGAGCAAGAAGAAGGGCATCTTCCGGCGGTCGCTGCTGAGCGGGCTCAAGCTCCGTAAGTCCGAGTCCAAGAGCTCCTTGGCCAGCCAGCGGAGCAAGCAGAGCTCTTTCCGGAGCGAAGCCGGGATGAGCACGGTCAGCTCCACCGCCAGCGACATCAACTCCACCATCAGCCTGGGCGAGGGTGAAGCTGAGCTCTCCGTCATCGAAGATGACATCGACGCCACCACCACCGAGATCTACGTCGGCGAGTGGAAGAATGACAAACGGTCGGGCTTCGGGGTGAGCCAGCGCTCGGACGGGCTGAAGTACGAGGGAGAGTGGGCCAACAACAAGCGCCACGGCTATGGCTGCATGACCTTCCCCGATGGCACCAAGGAGGAGGGCAAGTACAAGCAGAACGTCCTGGTCAGCGGCAAGAGGAAGAACCTCATCCCGCTGCGGGCCAGCAAGATCCGTGAGAAGGTGGATCGGGCCGTCGAGGCGGCCGAGCGGGCGGCCACCATCGCCAAGCAGAAAGCGGAGATCGCGGCGTCCAGGTAAGGTGGCCCCTGTCCCCACACGGCGTCTCGGCAGGGGTCCCGCCCCGACGGCTGCGGTTTGATTGGAGAAATGGGATGAGACTCACGGTAGTAGGTGCTCGGGGGGGGTATTTTAGGGAAGGCGCTGGGGGCAGGCAGGGGTGGTGGTGGGCATCTGCTGGCGCAGGCAGCAGTCGGTGCTATCCGGACCCCAAAGTGGGAATGGGCAGCATCCTGGAAAACCAAGCCGCTGGGCTCGCCCAAGCCTCATGGGTGGTGTTCGAAACGGGGTGGATCCAAGCTGAATTGTCCCCCTGCTAACTGGGAGCGAGCTGTGGGTGCATGACCCTCCCAAACCAGCCGTTGAGGCCATGCAGGGTCACCCAGCACCGTGCGTTCGCTGCAGCCTTTGCGGGGCGGGGGGGCTTGCACCGTGGTGGGACCGCACTTGTGGGGCATGGTGTGGGGCCCACAGGCTGCCACTTAGGAGGGACCAAGTCATTTACGCCGTTTCTCCCCCTCCTCTTTAATAAGCAGGATGATACCCTCAGCAGAAGAGCTCCTGGGATGCTCTTTTGCTGTATCCTCTGTCTTACTTACAGCCAAGAGGAACCGTCCCGGGGTTGGCCTATGCTATGGGAGGATTCCCAGCTATTTCTGTTCCCCAAAGAGGTTTTGAGTGGAAAAGCAGTCAAATTGCAGTGGGAAAGCAGGCAAATCGCTGGCTGCAGCTGATGGACCCTCCCCTGGGGAGGGTTTGCCCTACCTGAGGCTCTGCTAAGAAAGCAGCAGATCTGGGTGCCCAAATAATCCCGACGAGCCTCAAGAAGTCCCCCCTGCCCCCGGCTGGCTGTAGCCATCGTGGAACTGCTCAGCGATTCGGAGCAGGGACCTGATCCAGCTGAAAACCAGCAGGAGGAGTGTGGAGGGGAAGGGGTCAGGTCTAATTTAGGTTGACATAGGGTCCAACTCCCAGCTCAAAGCAGGGCCGACTCAAGCGCCGTCTAGCCGGCTCCCAAAATGTGCCTGGAGCTTCGTGACTTGCAGCAAGGTCCCAGGCAAGAGGTGAGCCGAGGAGGCAAGGCTCCTCTTGCCAAATTCAGGGCTCTTCACATCGCTTTTTCGTGCTGGTTTCATAGAGCATGGCCATTCCTTTCTGGTTGCTGAGCAAGTGCCACAAATAGCAGCCAGGCTTGGGAAAAAGGGCTGGGGTTAGGGGAAAAAGCCAGGTATCTCCTCAGTCATCTGTGCTGGATTAATCGTTGGGTCTGGATCATTTGTATGCGGAATCACACTTGAAATCTTTATCAGAATGTCTGCCGATGACTTATCTGCAATGTGAATGAGACTCCCAGCCCTGCGTTGGGAGCATATTTGGGCTTGATGATGTTTTTGAGCTGATGTTGTACCAAATTGTTGTCAAAGCTTTGGGGAAAAAAAAAAAAAAAATCCCACTAGATTGCCAGGTAGGAAACAGACTGCAGAGCAGTGGAAAGACCGGCTCTTTCCCTGTGATCTGGGGGCGTGAATGCCTCGATACAAAGGCTTGAATCCTGGAAATGTGGAGCTCTAGTCTGCCATGGGATGCCGGGTCTGAGAACCTGAGCATCCGCTGTCCGCAGGCAGTAGCGGTCCTAGAAATCCATGAGAGCAGGAGCTGGAAGAGATATGACCCCACATGTTGGAAATACTTTAATGAGCTCTTGGCATATAATGTTCCACCTTCTAATTATGAGAGAGAAGGAAAAAAATCAAATTAGACAGCAATGCCAGGGCGTGAATACCTTCCTCCCCTGTATCAGCTGGAGCATGCGGTCCTGAGCTCTGCTGGAGAGCAGCAGCAGCGCTGGGAGGGAGGATGCAGCCTGGGACCATGCCTGTGCATGGGGGAGGAGAAAAGCTGTGAGATTTGGGGACCACCCGGAGGACCCCTTTAATCATCAGTGAAGATGCAGAGAAATAAATGAACAGGAGTGCACAGCTTTAAGGATGCGCCATCAGAGCCTGAACCTGGTGCCACCAGAAAATGCTCTGTGAGCAACCCAG
>JADKXX010009483.1:0-13477 GCA_017310255.1 Butorides virescens | reverse complement strand
GGGTGTTTCAGCCAAAACCCGACCAGGGTGAAGGGTCAGGAAAGGAAAAAAAAGACTTTTCCTTGTGGTTCTGTTGTGTTTTGCTTCAGAATTTGGTTGGACTCGTTCTTTTTTTAGGCATCAAAATGAAACTGAAATTAAGCGGACGGGTCCGCCGTGCTTGCTTGTCATTGCCTCCCTCAGCTGGAGGTTTTTCGCTTGAAAATTCTCTTATTCTGAGCACTTTTCCCTTGGAAAAGCCCCTAACACTTCCCAAAGGGTCGGGCTGTGCCGACGGCTCCTCAAAGGGGTTTGAGGGCTTCCCTGGAGGCCGACCAGAGGCTCCCTCAGCTCCCGTCGCCCACGGCCTGGCTGAGCTTTTCTCCCTCTGCTGCATTTTGGACCCCACTCGTCATCCCATGCGTGGCATCAGCCAACCGAGGAGGTCAATGTGAAATAAGGGGAGGAATGGGCTCTTTTGGGGAGCCTTCTGGTGATGGAGGCCAGGGTGGGATGCTGATGGTCCACCAAATCCTCCACGTTTTGCACTGCAGCCTGGGGCGGGAGGAGGTACCCAGTATCCTCCAGGCTTTTCCCAACAGCCTTCATCCATCCCGCAAAGGATGCTCCAAATCTGTGACCGTATCCCAACCACCTCTCTACCCTCCTCTCCTCAATAAACCCAGGAGGATGGGTAAAGTTAACCCCGAGCCACCTATCTGGACCCACCATGGTCAAGCCTCCCATCAAAAAACCTGGCATTTCCCTGGGGTAAGGAGCAGCCCCTACGTGCAGGGACGGGCTCGCGAGGGATTTCGGCGGTGCCACCTTTGGCGCCAGCCTTGCCCGGAGACAGGGCGATGCAACCGGAATGCAGGATCCAGCCTGAAGTCATTCCAGTCAGCAGCATGTACAGCCAAACTCAACGCTCCACATGTCCAAGCAGGCTGAGTTATGGCTGCCCGGGGAGCTATAACTTGGCCTGTTGTGCATTTCAAAATCTCCACCCGAATGCGGCATTGATGGAGGGCTTTTCTGCTGTTCTGGTTTTGCATTTAGCACAGACAGTATAGATCTGCAGTGTGCGGATGATCCAGCGCTGCCCAGGTTCCTTGGAGATTTTGTGCCTTCGCTTGGTTTTTTTTTTTTTTTTTCTTGGGCTTTTTCTTCTTCTTTATTTTTTCTTTTCCAAGGGCTCTTAATGATTTCTTCCAACCGGTTTTGCCTCCTCCTGCCTGAATGTGGCAGGGCTGTTTGCCACCCGCTATTTTGGCACAGGGTTCGGGGAGCTTTCGTGGCGTGGTTGTGCCTTTGGGACGCGTGCGTGGAGGGGCTGGCTGCTGGCACCCCGCCAGAGCAGGGGGCCAAGAGGGGGGACGTCAGTGCTTCCCCTTTCCTCTCCCACTATCCAAATGGGCAGATCCCTGTTCCATTATCTACACGACAATTTATCCGGTAAAATCATGGAAACCTGCCCCATCCAACCCATGACAGCTGGAATGTGAGCATCCCCCCTGCTCACTCCTTTCCCTTCCTCGAAGGCAACTCTTCCCAAATCCCACTCTGAGCGGGTTCGGGAGGGTTTTGCATCACCACCCATCGTCTTCCCAAAGATAACAACGCTCCCAGCATCGCTGCAATTATCTCACGCCTTCCCCAGCTTATAAGAAAAAGGGAAACTCCATCCCTGGAGCTGGAGTTTGCTCTTGCTGCCTCTATGCCTGATTTGGGAGAGAGGGGATTACCCCCCGGCTCGGCTACGCCCCAGGGGCAGCTCCCTGCCCCACCGCTGCCCTGTTTGAGCCAGCAAAGTGCCAGGTCTGAAGCAAGACCAGACCTGTCTCCTTCGGTCCATCCGGCTGGGGCAGCGCCGGGGACGATGGCATCAAGGCTGTCCTTCCTAGGCAAAGCCTGGCTCCTGTGCCGGGGTCTGGGCGGGCAGGCACCGAAGCACCGGGGCGGGCAGGTTCTGCCTGGCCGTGCCACTCACCTGCATCCCCCGTCGCTTCGTGACGAGTGACAGATGGCAGGAGATGAGAGTCCCCTCTCCAGATGTTAATTATCTCGCGAGCTGTAAATAACATCGCAAGGCGGCTTGCACATCGCCTCCGGCGCGACAGAGCCATCAGCTTTGCCCTTGTCGGGGGGCAAAAAATGAAAAGGAAAAAAAATTCGAAGGAAAAAAAATTCCCTCCTACCGGGAGGGAATGCACGGGTCTGCCTGGCTCTGCTTATTCTGCACATCCCTTGGCCAGGGAGAGATGCTGGCAGCATCCCGGCTACCGGTGGCAGATGAGCCTTTGGGTACCAGCTCCACCTGGCCCAGCCCTTTGAAATGGATGGAGTTTGATTTTCTTGTGCCAGGGCTGGCATAAAGGGATAAAATAAACAAATCCGAGCAGCCCCCTGACCCGTTTGGGATGCTGGCAGTAAGGCGAGCTGGAGAGGATCGTGGTGGCACGGCCCTTCCACCGCTCTCGTCCTTCTCCGCTGGGAAGGACCCAGCTTGGGGTCCCTGGGGGATGTGCGGGGATGGGAGCAGCCAAAACGGTCACGATGGAAGTCACTGCCTGCTGCGGGCTGCGGGCTGGGCCATGTTTCTCCCAGGGACATTTGATTGTGGCCCATCCCTGTGCCCCCAAGTCACCGTGACTTCGCGCCGTTACACGTGGTGAATTCAGTTCTCCAGCAAAACTCATTTTGCCTATGTAAAGGCAAGGTGCAGGACAGAAGGACGCAGCCTGAGATATTTTTTTCCCTTACTCGGATTAAAAAAAAAAAAAAAAAAGGTATTTCAGTGCAAATGACGCCTTGGTGAATTCGCTCTCCATTTGTAAGCTCCAAAAATATAAAGGTAGAGAAGAATCTGGCACAGGTGGCTGGAGCAACGAGCTAAATGGGAACTGGCTCCAGCCCCGTTTCCATGAATTTTGGAGACCTCATCCGTGCCGTGCCGCAGCGGGGCCAGGGGCACCTGCTCTCCGTGAGGTCTCCCAGCTGGCTTGGGAATGGTTTCCCACCATAACATTGCATTTCCCAGTGTAAAACCACAGGGAAACTCAGGTTTGGGCTTCTGACCTCAACATTTTCCATGCTTCTCTGTATTTTCCTTTCTTGGGCAATAACAAGCAAGGTGGTTTTTTTTTTCCCAGGCTTAAAGGGTTTGACTCTATTTTTTTTTTTTTAAACTCAGAACTTTTAGTTTGAAATGTGACTTTCGGAGCAGTTTTTTCAGAGCCTGCAATAACCATCCCCTCCGCCCCGTGCCGTGTCCAACCCTTCCCTCTTGCTGCCTCGCTGTTGGGAGGTTTCCCCATCCTCCTCCCGGTGCTCATCGCTCCCCGCCGGGTGCACAGAGCTGGGGCAGGGCTGGTCCATCCTCCCATCCCCAAAATCTCCATCCGGAGCTGGGAAGCCTGGCAGCGAGCACAGGGAAGCCAGGCTTTCTCTTTGCTATGCACAGCACCCGCTTTCTGTCTGGCTGCAAAGAGCCGGAGCAGACGTTTTTGGCTGCATTACGTCATGTCAGAGGTCACATTAGCTGCTTTTTTTTTTTTTTTTCCTTTAGTTAATAATTCCGGGGTGGGGGGGGGGGGGGGAGGGGGGTGAAGGAAAAAACAGACAGAGGAAGCGGGCAAGGCGAATATGCTTGCGCTAAGCAGGTAAATGGGAATTTATGCACAGATAGCTAATTGGTGTGTCTAATATTCCACCCCCTGAGTACCGGCACTGTATTACTGCCTTCACAAATCACTCAAGGCGAGCCTAGTGCAATAACAACCCAGCCAGGAGAGCTGTGAAAAGAGGCAAGCTGGAATTAAAGAGTGGGTTTTATCGGGGCAATAAATGCCAGATAGGGAAAATAGCAAACAGGTTGTTAATTGCTGCCATCTCCCCGTTCCCTGAAGGAAATGTCTAGACGGAGCCTAGCCCTGGGTCGCGCCTACCCCAACCCTCGCAGCCGGGTTGTTGCGCAGGTTTTTGGGGGGCCAGAGGGGTGCTGGGTGTGGGATGCTGTGCGTGATGAAGGCTGCCGAGCCGAAACCCGTGCCAGGGGCGAAGGGAGGCGGGACGGGCACTGCAGCTCTCCCCAGCTCTGCCCTAAATCAGAGATGCTCCCCCAGAGGTAAAAGCCAGACAGTCTGCAGCGGCTATTAATAATTCAGTCCCAATTTGTCCCATCTGGGAGAGCGTGAAGACCAGCCAAGCCTCCCCTCCTTGCAAGCAGGGTTTGAGATTCTGCCCCGAGCAGGCAGAGCCTCTTCCCTCCTCCTCCTCCTCCTCCCCATCCCTCCCCGGTGCTGGTTGCAGCGTATCGATCCCCGCTCGGGAGCCGGAGAAGTCTTTCCATCGATACGGGGTGCGGGAGCGGTTGGACAACCTTGGGAGGGGGCTGTGTCCACGCTCGCCCCTCGCCCCTGGGCTCTGGGCTTTGCTTTTTGGCATCGATCGCTTGGGGACTTCTGCTTTACGTTTCTCGGTGGGTCTCAGCTCGGCGCAATTAGGGCTGGATCCTGCTCTCCGCTGCACCGACGGGAGTGTAAAATAACCCCCGGCCAGTCAACCCAGTTGAGGGGCTCGCGCTCATGCAAGCTGGGGTTTTGCACATGGAATGGTTGGACCGAAAATCTCCTTTTCCTCGCCTCGTCCAGCTATCCCTTCCCTGGACAAAGTGCATCCCGACGCTTCCCTGAGCCAGCCCCGCTGCAAAGCCGGGCACCGGGGTCAGAGCGGGGAGCAAAGCACCGAGTCTTAAATGCCCTGCAAATGCTCTCTCTGAATTTTTCCTGAAGTATGCCGGTGTATGTTTTAATTGAATTTTGCCATTTGAAAAATACATGAAGCTCAGTAATGGAGGGCGAAAACATTCCTCCTATAGGAAGATAAAGACACATTTAAAAAAAAAAACAAACAAAAACCAAAACCAAAAAGCTGCCTGATTACATATTGACCTGAGAGACAAAGTGAATCCAATGGAGCCAACCTGGCCCCTTGGGAGAACTTGAGGCTGCTGGTTGTGCCCCAGGATGAGCTCACTGCCTGCTTAACTCCATCCTTGCCACTCGTCTGTGCCCACGAGCCGGCAGTGCTCAGCTGCTGAAGGGAAACCGCCGGCGAAGACGGCAAGTTTGCGTGTTTTCCGTGAAAATATGGACCTTACGGTTCTCTCCTTTTATACAGTAGGAGGAGCTAAAAAAGCTGCGTGGAGGAAGGCTTTAATAATAGTCTTAATAATTTTCTTTTGACCTCAGCTCTCTCACACCATTTCTAAGCTCTGGGCAGTTAGATCCATCACTCCAGCCCCTCCATCTCAGCTAAGCAAATGCAAAACAAGGGGGAGAAGATGACGAACCCCTCCGTAGTTACCAGAAGCTTGATTTTTTTTTTGAGCCCCCTTGCTAGAGGACTGCTTTGGCGGTACACAAACAAGGTAAAAAAGGTGAAACCCTAACAGCCCTGTTGAAATCAGCTCAGTTTTGAGCAAAGGGTTTAGGGCTTGTTGCAATCTCCTGTGCTCCTCTCAAGGAGTTGGGACTATGGGGAGCTCAGGGGAGGTTTCCACCAACTCTCGGCGTGGGATGGGGGAGGGCTGGGGATCTCCATCCCTGCAGCAGGATCCCGGCAAAGACGAGCAATAAAGCAGCATTTTTGTGCTTCCCTGTCAAGCCTAAATCCCACTGAGCAAGGGATCCCTTGGCCGAGCTCGGAGTTCACAGGGATGGCAGAGAAGCAAGGCGCTTGCCTGCAAAAGAATGGAAATCCCCCGGGAGGAGCTGCCACGTGAATTCTGGAAAGCAGACCTTCTTTTCCAGAAATCTTGCCCATATGATGCTTTTTCGCATTTAAACCACAAATAATGTGGATTTCCCCCTGCATCCAGTACACAGCTTCCCTGGGCCCAGACGTACTCATGCTCCAAGAGTCTGTTAGCTATTTTTTTTTTATCGAAAAGCCTGGCTTTCATACTGGAGGGCAAGAAAAAAAAAGGAACAAGGATGGTGAGTCCCTCGCCTGGTGCCAGCTCGCCTTTTGTGCTACTGCTGCGCTCAAAGAAAGGATGGAGGTGAAGGACTTGGGAATCAAACAGGATTCTTGTGGCACCGGGTGCCATCCCTGCAATTATGGGCATCGTGCTTACGATCCCCAAACGTGCCCAACTCCTTTCGGAAATGTTCCTAGTGGTCTGCAAACTTGCTCTCGTTTCCAGCCTAATTTTTCAGGAGTTTGTCCCACTTGTTCTCCTGCCAAAGTGGTCCATTAACCTAAACACCACTCAAGCCTTGCCTGCTTTTAGTTTTGCTTCATTCCTAGACATTAGGAAAAACTTCTTCGCCGAGAGGGTTGTCAGGCTCTGGAATGGGCTGCCCAGGGAGGTGGTGGAGTCCCCATCCCTGGAGGGATTTAAAAGAAGGATGGATGAGGTGCTGAGGGACAGGGTTTAGTGGTGGGATGGCAGGGTTAGGTTAAAGGTTGGACTCGATGATCTTAAAGGGCTTTTCCAACCGAGGTGATTCTATGATTCTATGATTTCTTCCTGAGACCATCAGGTGCCACAGATTTTGCAGAGAGTTCACCCCTTTTTGGCTAAACTGGCCCCAAGCATCCGATTTGCAGCAGAAGCTCCTTGTGCATGCAAAGCCAGGCCGGAGCTGTTGTTGGCATTCCTAAAAAGCCAGGTTGTTCCCTTGAAATCAGTTTATTCCAGCTTCTTATAGATCAGTGGAGCTGATAAACTTGGCATTACGAACCACTCGCAGGTATTATCCCTTCTCCTGTCAGTCCTGGCCGAATCGCAAGAGATCTGCAAAGATTTACAGAAATCTGGTTGCCATTTTCCTCTGCCTCCTGCCAGATCCTCTTGCCAGTTTGACCACTTGCCCGGTCATCCTCCGAAAAGAATGAGTCAGCTGGGCAAAAAATTAATAATAAACCATCCCAAGCCAGCCCCAGTGTGGACTCCCCGCCCCAACCCAAACCGGACCCTTGGGTCTCAAGAGCTATAAGCCACCCCTCACCATTATCTCTTTGGCCCTTCCCAGCCCCATCCTTGCTGAAACTCCTTCCCCCAGTTCATCTCGGATGGCCAAGTGCGCTAAAATGAGATTTAGAGGTTGTAACCATCCCAAAAAGTCCCCCTGTGCTTGCATCTGCTGACGTTCAGAGAGCTCTGGCCAGCTCCAGGATGCGTTGCTCCTTCTCCCCTGCTCATCCATCGATGGCAGAAGAAACCCAGAGGAGCATCTTGGAGCTGACGTGCTCTTAACCAGCTCAGACAAGACGAGAGGGGCACCGCGCTCTTGCAAACAACAAGTTTTGTCCGGTGGGCTCGTTGCGGGATGGAGGGAACACCACGGGAGGTAACGAAGGAGCCGTGCAAGAGGATCTGCCCAATTCCTCCCACCTCTCAGCATCCCCAGCCTCCTCCTCCAGCTGGGATGAATCCATAGGGAAGGATCCAGCCTTATTTTGACTGTGGTTTCCAGGATGGCAGCTCTATCCGGGACAGATTTATGGCAGCGCTTAGGGCAGGAAGAGAAGAGTGATTAGGTCGGGCCCCGTCTACGCGTCGTGGAGAAAGACCTGCTTTACAAGGCAACAAACTCAAGCAATTAACCGGGGAATTAAGATTTAGCGCACGCGACGAGCAGCAGGCATGTATAAAGGAGACAGCTGTTAAATTTAGTACGTGACAAAGTCATGCGAGCGCTAACTGGATTACTTGCATTTATTTGGGAATACTTATGTATTTTATTATGCGACGTATAGATCACCATAATTCTGCTTTTCATTCCGACGGCGCCTCTCCTCCAAGCATCTTAGAGAGCATTACAAACAATTAAGCCTGCCCGCGCCTCTGCGCAGCGCTCGGCGTTGTATCTGCTTTCTGGGCACTGAGTAGATTTTCGATCGGAGACGGCTTAATTAACGCGATCGATTTTTAACCCTTGCTGGGCCAAAGCCCGTAGTTTGCTGCTTTTCCCAGGCTGATCGCAGAGTCCGCAGGGATGAACTCATCCAGAAGTCGCTGGAGTGAGTTCTCCAGGGATGGGAATCCATCCCCTCCCCAGGGATGGTGATTTTGACCCATTTTGGTGATAAAAGGGGAGGCGATGCATAGAATCATAGAATGTTTTGGGTTGGAAGGGACCCCTAGAGGTCATCGAGTCCAACCCCCCTGCAGTCAGCAGGGACACTGCTAACTAGATCAGATTGCTCACAGCCCCCATCCAACCTGGCCTGGAATGGTCCCAGGGATGGGGCCTCCACCCCCTCTCTGGGCAACCTGTTCCAGGGTTTCACCACCCTCACTGTAAAGAATTTCTTCCTTAGATCCAGTCTAAACCTACCCTGGTTTAGTTTAAAACCATTACCCCTTGTCCTGTCACAGCTGGCCCTACTAAAAAGATTGTCCCCCCCTTTCCTATAGGCCCCCTTTAGGTATTGAAAGGCCGTAATCAGGTCTCCCCGCAGCCTTCTTTTCTCTAGACTGAACAAGCCCAACTCTCCCAGCCTGTCCTCATAGCAGAGGTGCTCCAGCCCTCAGATAATTTTTGTAGCCCTCTTCTGGACCCGCTCCAACAGTTCCATGTCCTTCTTGTGCTGAGGGCTCCAGAGCTGGATGCAGTACTCCAGGTGAGGTCTCACCAGAGCAGAGTAGAGGGGCACAATCCCCTCCCTCGACCTGCTGGCCACGCTGCATCCTGGAGAGGGGAGCGTGGCTTGGGTGGTGGCTCCACGTGTGCTCTCCCAGCGTAACCTCCCGCTCTGCAGGCGCCTTCCTGTGTCCCCAGAACCCTTGGAAGCGGCACGGGCTGCTTTTCGGCGCTTCCAGCCTCCTTCCCTGCCAAGAAGCGACAGATAACTGCCTCCAGTTGCATCTCCGGGGAGGAGTTTAGGGAGGCAGCGTGTAATCCTGCCTGCTGAGTTTGGTCCAGACGCTATCAGACGTTATTAATCCTTTGTATGGGGCCAGCGGGGACCGGCAGCCTGCTGGATAAATGTGCTGCAGTATGGGAGGGACAGTCCCTTCCTTGAACAGTTTCCAGCCCGAGGAGATGGCAGCGGGACAGGCGGATGGAGGATCTTCAGCAGCCAACATCCAGACCACTGAGAAGCTCCCGTGGAAGATGCCCATCGTTTTAACAGAATCCCAGAATCCCAGACTGGCAGGGGTTGGAAGGGACCTCAGGAGCTCACCCAGTGCCACCCCCCTGCCCAAGCAGGCTCACCCAGAGCAGGGGGCACAGGACAGTGTCCAGGTGGGGGTTGAAGATCTCCAGAGAAGGAGACTCCACAGCCCCCCTGGGCAGCCTGGGCCAGGGCTTGGGCACCCTCAAAGTCAACAAGTTCTTCCTCATATTCAACTGGAACCTCTTCTGCTTCAGTTTGTGCCCATGGCCCCTTGTCCTGGCGCTGGGCACCACTGGGAAGAGTCTGGCTCCGTCCTTGTGACCCCCACCCTTGAGATATTTGTAGGTGTTGATGAGGTCCCCTCTCAGCCTTCTCTTCTCCAGGCTGAACAAGCCCAGCTCCCTCAGCCTTTCCTCCTAGGGGAGATGCTCCAGTCCCCCCATCATCCTTGTTGCTCTCCTCTGGACTCTCTCCAGGAGTTCCTCATCTTTCTTGAACTGGGGAGCCCAGAACTGGACCCAGTGCTCCAGGTGGGGTCTCCCCAGGGCAGAGCAGAGGGGGAGGAGAACCTCCCTCGCCCTGCTGGCCACACTCCTCTTGATGCCCCTCAGGATGCCATTGGCCTTCTTGGCAACCAGGGCACCCTGCTGGCTCATGGTCAGCTTGTCATCCACCAGCACTGCCAGGTCCCTCTGGGCAGAGCTGCTTTCCAGCAGGTCACCCCCAGCCTGGACTGGTGCCTGGGGTTCGACCTCCCCAGGGGCAGCACCCAACACTTGCCCTTGTTGAGCTCCATCAGGTTCCTCTCCACCCAACCCTCCAGCCTGGCCAGGTCCCGCTGGGTGGCAGCGCAGCCCTCCGGCGTATCAGCCACTCCTGACAACCCCAGTAACAACCCCAGAGAGTCAGCATCTTAATGTTAAGCCTCAGGTGGCACTGTCCTTGGCACTGGGGTGGTTTAATCGGTGGGTCTGGCCCCCCAGCCTTTCCCACCGCTTGTGCCAAACGACGGGAGGAGTTTGAGCCTCCTCTCCCAGCAGTTTGCTGCAGCTCCCGCTCGGAGTATCCCTGCTCCTCCTCAAGGAGCTGAACTGGGATACCTGGCAGGGAAAGGGGGCTGTAACACGCTTGTCCACCCCTCCAACCCTGCCCGAGTGCTGAGCAGCGTGAGAGCTGGACCCAAGGTGGGTAAAAAACCCATTTAAAACCAATTTTTGGTTGCATCGGTCGTGGATGACCTGCGGGACCTGCAGCAGCACCGCCGCAGCCCCGCCGCAGCCTTCGATAGCTCCGGGAGAACAGGTCCTATGGGCTCCCTCGGCGACTCCAAAGCAGCCAATTGATATAAATAAAGCACTTTTTGGAGCAAAGACAACTTGTCAGCACTTGAAAACAAGTGACAGGTCGGCTCCGGGAGCAGGGAGCAGGCGTCTCGCCGGGGCTCCGAGAGGTGACAGCACACAGATGCACGCACACCCGGTTCCGTATCCCCGGCTTGTGCCGCACGATGCAACGCCAGGCACGTTACTAGCCCTATTTTCCATTTATAGGAGCCTGTCAGAAATGGCACTCCTCTCCGAGCAGATGTCGAAAAATTAGAGGGAATTCAGAGAGCGGCAGAGGGGAAAAAAAAAAAAAAAAAAAGGAAAAAATGATTAAAGGAGATGGAGGGCCTGATTTTGGAGGGAAAAGAAATCAGCGGAGCTATTTATAGTGCTGCCTGCACCAGGGTGGGGAGGAAGAGGCATTTTTTTTTTTTTTTAAAGTGCCTCGACAGCTCGGCGCTGGGGAAGGGGCAAAGCGGCCGCCAAAGGGGGCGCAGATCCTGAGCGATGGGGTGGAAAAGCATCGGAATCGCCGGCAGCGGGGGAGAGCAGGGGACAGTCTCTGGGCTGGGGAAAAAAGCCAAAAATGCCCCAATAAAGAAGTGTTAAGGGGTGGGAGAGGCGGTACCGAAGGCGCTCCCACCGCTGCGCTCGGTGACAAACCCCGCTCGTATTTACATCCAGCGTCGTACGCAAAGCGTGTGGTGGCGGGGGTGGAAAGCTTCGCTTTTTCATCTAAAAGCAAATGGTTTTGGTTAAAAAAAAACAAACCCAACACACCACCAGCTTTAAATTCAGGCCTTCAGCCCCGGAGGCTTACGGGGGATGCACACAAGGCTGGGCTGGGGTCTCCCACGGAGGGGTGCGTGATGGAGGGGAGCAGCCTGTTTTGGGGTGCTGCATCCCGAGGGGGATAAAGCATCCTGGCCCTATTTCCAAATCGCCTGGGTGATTTGCAGACCGAGAAGCAGTTTGTGAACATGTTCTTAGCATAGCATCACCCCTTCCCTGGGGGTTGGACTAGATGACCTCTAGGGGTCCCTTCCAACCCAAAACATTCTATGATTCTATGATTCCCCAACAAGCCCCGGCTCCCAGCGGCGGCTCCTCCACCGCAGCCAAAGGGAATGGGAGCAAAGAGGTCTCGGGGGGCACTTTGGGTTTCTCCATGCCTTGGTCTGCAGAGGGAAGCTGCCTAACGTCGTGGTCCTTGTCTCTCTGGTTGCCTTGCAGGACCTCTCACTCCAGGGCCAAGGCGGAGGCGGCCGTGACGGCGGCGCAGAAAGCCCAGGAGGAAGCGCGGATCGCCAGGATCACTGCCAAAGAGTTTTCACCTTCCTTCCAGCACAGGGAAAACGGTCAGTGCGTGCTGCTGCCCCGCCGACACGGCTTTCGCCCCGTGCCACTTCTTGCTCAGCCCTGCAGAGACCCAACACCCCCCCTCCCCAAAAAATGAGCCTTGCGCAGAGGCTTGGTCTGTGCCTGCAGCTCCCCGTCCTCACCGGCACCCTCGGGGTGGGAAATCACCCCGTAACACCAGCTTTCAGAGGATTTTGGTATTCAACACTTTCACCCTGTGCGGTCCCATCATTACAGGGATCTCCCCTTTTCACACCAAAACATCCCCATTTTTTTTAATTCGTAGTCCTTGATGCACAGAGGAAAAAACCCAAACCAAGAGCTCCAAAAGCAAAACGCAAACAGAAACGATCCCAGAGGTGGTCTCTGATTTTGCCCCCATGGCTTTTAGAGCCGAGGTTGTGATTTCTTTTGAAGGCGGGGGCCCGCAGAGCCGGGGCAGCGTGCGTTGGTACCTAACCCTTCCCTTGGGTCCGCAAACCGGTTACGTGTGCGCGCGGAGGTGGCGGAGAAACGGGCGTTTGGGGTTTGCCTGGTGCTTCTTCCTTCCCTCCATCATCCTCGACATTTCCTCCTACTTTGGCCCGATTTTTTGCTCGGGCTCAGCAAAGGCTGAGGGAGGAGGAAGCCGAAAAGAAGCCGTGGTCGGGCAGGGGGCTGCAGCCAGCGGGCGCCCCTCGCGCAGGCTGTGCCTATCCGGGAGCGAGGGGGGCTGCTGCGAGTGGGAGGGGAAAGCTCCAAGTCCCCACAGCCATAATTAACATCGTAATTAATAGATGTGAATGGTTTTATTCAAAAGTTTCCCTGCACCGAACCCTCATTAGGAGGCGTCTATCATTATTTTCTCCCCCTTCCAGCTCTCTAACTGAAGATTACTCATTCGGCTTAATCGCTCCAGGGGCTGGTGCCGGTGACTCACGTCGCGGTGCCGTTCCCAGAGGCCGGGGAAATGGGATCATTGCAGCTTTTGGACCAGCCGGCCCATGCACGAGTCCTCACTTAACCGCGGCTGCGGGGGCGACTGGGGGCACCCCACGGCTCGGCAGCGATGAGCCAGGCGGGGTTCGAGGTCTGGCTCCAGCCGGGAACCTGCCCGAGCCCCATCTGAGGCACGGGGGGCATTTCGGGGGGCCGAGCCCCACGCAGCTCTCTGCTGGCTGGAGGGAGGCGCAGCCCTGTTCAAACACCCCCTCGGCATTTCTCCCCCTGCAGAGGTCCAATTTGTAGGCAGGAGATCTGAGCTGTTTTGCAGGGCTGCATGGTCCCAGGGGCTTCTTCAGCCCTGAGATATTCCTCATCTCCATTTCCTCTCGCCAAGAGACTTTGCTGGTTCAAATAATCACCTCTTGAAAAGATATTTTTAGGTAATACATTTTTTACCAGCTTCTAGACGGGGACGTGGTGCTTGACTTGTGCTGGTGTTTCTGGTGCTCACGTCTGGGTGGGTTGTGTGCGAGTGAGGATGGGGGGGGGTGAGGGGAAGGAATTTCCACTTAGAGCACATTAAAAAACAAACACACCATCCAAAACCTGTCGGGAAATCTGGGAATGCCTGCCCACCAAGTCAGGCAGATGTGAGCTGTGAGTGGCCGTGCAGCCCCAGACCCCGTAACCTCAGGCTGCAAGCAGCGGGGGCTGCACGGTGTCATGGGGGCTGCATGGCATCACGGGGGCTGCCCCCC
>JADKXX010009478.1:0-81123 GCA_017310255.1 Butorides virescens | reverse complement strand
AGAAAAAAAAAAAAAGAAAACCGAAAAAACAAACATCATGGGCAATGGCAGCCTCTAAGGATGTATTCTTTTCTTTTTTTTTTTTTTTTTCTATGTCACTTAATTTGTTTGTTTATACCATCTTTGTAATATGCCTGCCTTGATTTTCTCCCCTCCCCTGTCCCCACTGATAATATGCATACTCATTAAAGATGCCGTATCCCTGTTCTGAGCTGTTATGGTCCCAATCACAAGAGTGCGGTCGTAGCTCAATCACTCGGACACGGCCGACGTCCCCTCGCTTTTCAAAACCGACCATCCTGTTCCTTCCCCTCCCCACGCCGTCCTTCCCCACCGTGGAGGTCGGCTTTGCCGGTGATCCACCGCCACCGGGTACGGTTCAGGTGGCTTCTTTGGGATTTGGTACGTCCCGGGACCAAATGCCACCCTCAGCTCCCTTCAAGAAGAGGAGGGGGGCGAGTGGGGCAGCAAGCCAGGGGTGGGATGAAACCCATACACAGATATATTTGGGGGAAAAAAGGGGCAGGGGGGAGGGAGAAAATCTTCCTCGACATTTCACATACAGAGTTGTTGGGTACAGCCCTGACTTGCGGACTCAGCTTTGCTTTGCTTCTGTTTTAGCTGTTTCTCTGCCACCTTTTCAGCAGATTTCTTATTACACTGCACTGGATTGCTATATTTTTAACCAGAAATAAACTAAGGATTAGAGCATGTGCCAGTTAAATTCAGTTCTTCTCCTTACATGGTCTTATTCCCTCCTGTCGCAGTTTTCCTTCCTCTTTTCCTCCCTTTCCCTTTTCAGGCAGAGAGCTATGGGTGGACAGGGTGAATGATAACTGAAGGCAGCAAGACCCCAGTAACTGTTTTTATTTCATTTTCCACAGTAACTGTCCATCGTCTTCACACCTTTTCCTTTTTTTTTTTTCCCCCTCCTTTTTTTTTTTTTTGGTTCTTCCTTTTGGATCCTTAGTCATCTTTTTTTACTCTCAAATGGCTGCTGCATACTTGAAACGAACCAAGTAACGACATACTGTGACTGCAGCCCTAGGAACTCATCCCTGTGTTTTGTAATTCTGGTTGCAACTCTTTGTAAAGACCCTCAAGGACTTTTTTTTTTTTTTTTTTTTGGTACATTTGAGCACATGACACGAAGGCCCCGCCACGAGCAGGTTAAACAGTTACATGCAAACACCGTACGATATTTAGGTATATATAAACCAGCATAAAAATGCCTCTTGTTATCAATCAAATAGAAGTACTAGGGATTTCACGACTAGCTTTTCCCCACTAGTTATTCCTGCTCTTGCCCATGTCCCAGCAGTTATGTACAAACACAACTCTGATTTTTCATCTCTCTGTTCCACAGGATAAAACCTCAGTCGAGCTGAGGTTTGTTCAGTATGAAGGATAGCCAAAGACTAATATTAATTGGCTCCCAAACCACGTGTTTAAAAATAACGATTCCTTTATTAATCACGGGGAGCTGAGCAATTTGTCTTAGTTCTGGGCTTTTCGCATTTGCCCAAGGCCAGAAATATTCTTGAGAAGTAGCCCAGAGAGAGAGGTAATTCAGCGTATTTTCCCGTCTTACGAGCCCTGGATTCATGCATATCTACCTAAGGCACATTAAAATGTCTATCATCCTGGCATATAAATCTATGCAAATTGGCCATACCTGCTGTTTTATGTCCACACTGACGGATGCATGTGAGCAGCTGAAGGTTTATATCACTTTTTTTTCGGTTTTAGGCTGCAATGGTATTTTTATGTTCCTACAGTGGAACGTGCAGCACCTGAAACACAAGTTGGGGCTGGGGCTCAAGGAACCAGCCCACCTCCTGCCATGGCAGGAAAACCATTGGGAAAAGGGCACCCATCCCTCCCCAGGGACACCCAGGTCCTCTGGCTGGACCCCACCTGTGGGAGCGATGGGCTGGTTTGACACCACGTCTTCAGGGGAGGCAAGAAGGAAGGAATACAAAAATCTTCCGCCTGCTCGTGCCACGTCAGCTTCTCAGCAGCCCATCTGGCGTCTGGTTTGCTTGTACCCGAGACCTAGATTCTCCAGGCACGTTGGGACTCTCCAGGGCCTGATCTTCCAGAGATACTGAGCTCTTGCAGCATCTATTTACCTTGTGCAGAGTTATCAATTACTGCTGGGGGAAAAAAAAAAAAAAATTAAAAAAAAAAAAAAATCCAGACTGCAACAGAAGGGGAGGGGCAAGAGGAGAAATAATGTCATTTTGATGATGAAGGGCTTAATTGAAAGCCAAGGACTAATTAGATGTCCTGATAGGCTTTGGCAAGTTAAGGGAGGATGGAAAAGTAGGAAATTTGTAAAACTGTCATAGGGTGAGGTTGGGTCCAGAGGTTTGTGCTAAAGCAGAACAGAGCAGAGGCCGGACTGGATCTCCTGCCCGCGCTGCACAGCTTTGCTGCACGTGGGGACATCGTTCGCACAGAAGATGGGCTTTGCAGGCTCTTGACGTGATGGCAGGTTTTCCTGGTGCAGGGAAAGGGATCAACTCCTCGCACAGACCCTAAATGAATTGCATGGATCTGACCTCCACAGCAAGGCTCCCTGACCAGCTCTGCGCTGAGCCCAAGGCTTGAACCACTGCAGAGTACAGCAAGCACTAGATACCTGCCTTTGAGTAACAGATCCACCAGGACTATGCTTCTCTGAGGCATTTCAAGCTCATGAGTTCCTTTTATTGCTCTGTTTTGACTAATACTAACCCACAGGCACTTTGCTTCAGCGCTACCACCAACCTGGTTTTCCAGGGTATGCGTGATCACCTAATTGCCATGCCAAGCCAGGGAGTTTCAACAGGCAACGGACCCCCACGGCTACTACGCAGTGCCCAAAGGTCTGAACATGTAACTCGGATACATCGTGAGCTGTGTCCCTTCATCCGAGGCACCTTGGAGGTCATACTCCAGAGTGTTAATGTCACTCCTAGATGTTGAGCGCTGCCGAGCATTGCCCAAAAGTTTTTGTTGGATGGATGGCTTAGAAACGCTGTCGTGGGTTGCACATTCCCCACCTGGAGGTGTCAATGGACGATAAACTTTAGAGAGGCTCGCATTCCTGCACTGGTGTTATTTGCTCCCCTACACTGCTATCTAGTAGACTCGCAATCCTTACCTATTTCCTTCTATCCCCAGCTTGGGTACACCGTTAACAGCATTGATAGTCCAGCAGGGCTCAGGCTCTCTTAGAGTCATTTGTTTTAACATTAAACTATGTTTAACAAATTTAACAAAAACTAACTTGTTTAACCACTGTCCAACCCCTTACCTCCTCCGTAAGGGCAGCCACCCCCACCCCAGCAGCGGCTGCATTCTGGTATCAGGTGTTTGGTCTTGTTGGAAGGGCGAGCTGTGAGAATTACTCCTGCATGCAGCAGCACTGCTCCCCAACCCCTTTGGCATGGAGCAGGTTTCAAAGCCCTTTTCTTGCTCACCTGTAACATTAAGTCACTGTGGGTTAGTGGCGTGGGATGCCGCAGTTGTTGGGCCGACGGCTGTTTCCCAGCAGCCGCTAAAGCATTTGATGTGCTCCCATTCCCACTCCCCCACCCCTCGGAGGCCTGTGTCTTTTGCCTTTCTGTCTTGCTGACAGACACAAAATGCGCAGAGCTGTTTAGTGCCGGTTGGACCCACCCATGGTATGGCTGGAGCAAGAAAGCAGAAGTTTTGCCGATACAAAACGGACGGTGAATGAACCCAGATTCTCTTCAAGACAAATACAGAAGGACGAGATCAGCCCAGCGAGCGCAGAGCACGATAAGCCTGACAAACAAGCAATTTGCCAGCAGAAGAGTTTAGGACTGGTTTATCTCCATAAGCCACCACAGCAGGTAGGCAGTGCTGCGAGGAGACTCAGCGTGATGGAACTAAGTCTTAACTATTAGCAAAATCCCATGAGCAGAGATGCTAGGAACGGCCTTTCCATCTGCAAACAGCATTTATCTCTGGGTCAGCCCAATTACCCTGATTGCACTGATAAACTCCACAGCAAGGTTGGTTCACTTCAACACACGCACCGATGTGGGGGAGAAACAATCCCATGTGTTACAAGCTAAGCTCGAGTTAGACATGAAACCACCAACCTTCTACTGTGGCCTTTTGTCTGCAACCCCAAAAGTAAAATGCACTTCAGCTGGCACCCTCCTTTATTTGCTTTTTCCCTTCCTAGCTGTGCATGTAAATGTAACAGAAAAATCCAATGTCACTGTGTTACTTACAGTGCAATTTCGGTATGCCTGTGGCCCAAAAGAAAAGGGATTACTGAACACATTTTCCTCAAGGAGTAAAAAAAAAAAAAAAAAAAAGTTACTTTCAGCTTTGTCTTTTAGCTGAAAAAAAAACCTCAACAGCTTGATTGTTTCCAGATATAATAATAAACTGAGGTCTCTTTCTCCTATGTAAATGTTTATACGTTCATCCCTTTACAATGAGATGGGTAAAAGCACTGGTGTGATGGATGCCAAAGGAATAATTGGATTTTATCTGGGCGTTCATACATCAAAAAAGGTACATGATGTTCTTGGTGCATGTCAGACAAGAATAACCACTCTTATGACAGACACTGCTGGAGTTTCTTGGTTCCTAGTTTTCCACCAAGTTCTAGCCCCAGCCCTTCTCTTGACTGTCATTTTAGGCAAGCCACTTCGCTGATGCATGTCTGCCTGCAAAACACTTACCTTCTTCTTTAAGGTACTTTTGGACCCTATACAAGAAAAATGACCAGAGATTTGATCCAGCAACCCTGAACAGGCTCCAGGGGACTTGCAGCCAATGCTCAGAGGAGCTTGGTATCAAAGGTATCACGGTTCGCATTTCTCAAGACCATGGCAGAGCCCACCACATTCTGACCTCCCCTGTAGGCACTAAATGTAGTAGCAATAATCAGTCATCCCTGCTTAGGTGAGTTTTACCTTTTCTCAGAGGTTTCATTTGCTCAGCCAACACTTGACAGCTTCCAAGGCTTCTTCCACAGTCACACCAGCAAGAGATGGGCTGGGATGTCCAGACAGATCTTCGGCTGTCGCTGGCTGCAGAGCTCCAGGGAATGCTGCATTTGTCTTGCTTGTTCTGCTGAGCAGTGGCTGCAGATGCACCAGAATTAATTTCTGTCTCAAGTCCAACGGCTGCAAATGCTCCAGTGAGAACGGACGCTGTGTGGGTTTCAGTCCCCATGCAGGCTGTTCCAATTACAGTGCTACAGCCTCGTTTTGTCGGAGCCGACAATTAAGTCTCAATTTTCAGGCCAGGACAGTTTGCCATGGCAGCATCCTCTCATCATCCAACCTAAGGATGGCCACCGGAGCCTGCTGAACCCAGCTGTATGATCAGCCACAGCCTACGCTGGCTCATCCAAAACCCTAGCTCGGGGAGGAACTCAACCAAGCTGCATTTCCAGGTCAATCCAACCACACAGCAGAGCAACAACAGCCCTGGGAAGCTGACATCTCCCCTGCAACCCACCCCCAAAGCCTCCTCTCCTTCAGCTCCCTAGAGGAGGCCGCATGAGCACACTGCTGTGCCACCCGCAGGAGCAGGACAGTCGGCCCATCCTGACTCACAGGTTCCTTGGAAGCGTCTCTTCCAGTCTACGCCTTCTCCAGCCATACTTATCCTGGCACAGAGCAGAGCTAGGACTACGTTCCAGAGCCCTTGAGGAAAAGATGAAAGGCAAAACCTCAGCTTATCGTTGCAAACACTCCAGCTCATCTGATGCATCTAGTTCTCTCATCCAACAGTCTCTCTACTGGAGAAGGGACAGGGAAAATCTTTTCCTGTGGCTGCAGCAGCACTGTACAAAACTATCCTTCATCCTTGGCACTGCTGCAACCCGGCTTCAGCTCAGGGAAAAAATTCTTTCAGGGTGGATATCTGTATTTGAAAAGGCAAAAAATGATAAATTACATCTGACAAAAAGTGTGTTTTTCCCTGTCTGGTTGGACCTTTGGAATGGAGTCTCGTGCGCAAATGCTGTGATTTTAAAACCACTATTTTTCAAACAAAATTAAATAAATAAAAATAATAATTAAAACTAAATCGGCAAATGCAACTCAGTGGCAGATTCCCCAAAACTTTCTGCAGACATCATACACACACAAAGGATCAAATGTCAACAAGACCAAGGTATTGTAAACTAACCCAAGTGACAGGACGACAGGGCAACTGATGCTCTCAGCCAAGCGAGCACTATGGATTCTTTCCTAGGTTATTAAGAAATGGTTTGTTATCACCTCTCGCCTGTTACTTTGCATGGAAGGTACCCATCAAGCACATTTTTATCCCGACAATTAAATCACGTTGGCAGCCTGCTCTATTTAATCTTTATTACATTCTAATTAGCCTTGCAGAACCTAGCACTGCTCTCCCAAGAGCCGGTTCCTCGGTGATGCCCCTGCCAAAACAATACCCAAAGCACCCTGGATTTCTCTGCGCAAGAACAGCCAGTGCCTTCTGGTGTCAACTCAAGTCATCGCTTGTTTGCTGCGGCACACACACTTGTATCCCATCTGTTGTTCCTACGGACCCACAGCACTGCTCTGTTGGAAAGAATGTGATGCCTTGAGAAGAGGGGCTGAGTCAGAAAGCAGGGGGGAGAAAAAAAAAAAAAAAAAAATCCTTTGAGAGCATCAGCTCGCTCCCTCCTGTCCTCAACACACCATCAGGTCTCAAGGTAGGACATTTCACTGAACAAGAGTTCACTTGTAGGCTTTCTGGGCCAACACGTGAGAAACTGAACAGGGAAATTCCACAAGCAAAGGTAAAACCTGCTATAGCCAACATTAAAAAGGAAAAGACTTCTACTGTTACATGCATCAGGCGTTATGGTGGCTCTCATACAGATAAGGTATGAAAGGATTCCCAGGTTTCTCCAGGCAGTGCAGCCAGATCTCGGGGTGGCTGGTGCATCTTACGACCACTACCTGCATACTTCACAGCGAGAACAGCAATCCCTCTTCCACAGCAGGAGAAAAAGAAGTAGAAACGCTAGGATGGGATTAATTAAGAAAACCAAGATGATGTAACCAAGTAAGTTTATTGTAGAAACCCTTGGAGACACATTCTGGGCCCAGTCAGGGTAGGTAATTTGGGACCAGCGAACCATTGTGATGTGCAGTTGGCCTTAGCAGACTCAAAACAGCTTTTGAACAAAAATACGACAGTATTGTATATGCCAGCCTCAGCAGAACAAGTCCTTCGACAGCAATCCTGTTCCTGAAGACCCTCCCCACAACCTCCAGGGGATTAGCATATCCAGAGCATTAATCAAACAGGCATATTGAGACCAGTCAGCCCCAAGGCACTCAGAGTAGGCAAAAGCTGGAGTGCCAGGATGCCTTCTGGCCACACCGACTGCCTGGCCCATCAGGCTGAGCTCAGCGGGGCTAACCACTGCTCCCAGCATGTTTCTTCACTCATGAAACAGTCTTAACAGTACCTACACCGAATCTTCATAGAAAGTCTTTGCCATGGCATGTGCCACTTTTACCACCTTCTTCTCCTTGGCATCCGGGCCCATGTTGCTGCGGGCTAGTTTAATCCAATACTGCTCCGTCCGGGACAGATAGTCTGCGTGCTTCTCATCAGGCTGAACAGATGGGTGTTGCTCCTCGCCTAGCACACAATGGGAAGAAGACAGAAAAAAGAGGTCACAAACAGCTGATGAAGGCAATCTGCTCTTCCATGTGTCAACCCGGCCAAAACTACTCTTCAGCTAATGTGTTTAAATGTAGTAGCCCAAAACCCAAAAACTTATCAGTAACTAATGAAGTTTCTCCTCCACCCCAAGAGCAGTGCACTGTGAAAACCTTGCTTTTGCTGGAAAACTCACCTGGATGCCAGTGAGGCCTTCCAGACTGGCAGCAGAACCAGCAGGTATTGTACAAAACCCCCACTTTATATAGTATGAAGACAGCATTCATCTTAATCATTACCTCCCTCATCTTCACTCTCCTCTTCAGAGCTTTCTTCTTCCTCTTCCCCTCCCTCTGCACCTTCCATATCATCATCCTCTTCATCCGATTCCGACTCCTCCAACCATTCTTGTGCTTCTTTGATGAGAAAGAAAATAGAAGAAATAAATAACAAGCTGTTTCCCACTCCTACACCCAGAACTGTCATGGAGGATGCCAGGGCAAGGTCAGACATATGTGCTCCTCAAGAGCCCTGCTATATTCATTGCCCACACAGATCCACCCACTGTACAGGGCCTGGCTCTGATGGGGAGCAGTGGGGAGAGATCAAAAAGAGTCAGGAAGAAGCGAACAGCACAGAACAACTGGGGAAGAAAAGCTGTACAGTGCCAGTGCCGACAAGAGTCAACTCTCCTCCCTAGCACTTCACAGTTCTGTGATCACGAGCAAGACTCCTTTCTGCCCTCTGCCCATTACACACATGCAGACTGTGAGCTTCCAGGGCAGGGGCACCCTCTTTCAATGTCTCCCTACAGTGCCTAGCATATGACCTGGGCTGAATCACTAAGCCACTACCATAAGAGATATTGCTCTAAGATACACCCACAGTTTCTTTCAATAATGAGCAGAAAATCCATCAAATCCACCTTCACTGAGGTCTCTCTGGTAATGTTTTCTACAACACTACTGATCATTCGTGTAACGACTGTGCAGCCAGGAATTCAGGGAACTGACTTCTATGCTTGCCACATCCCCTCAGCTAGCCTTCCCAGCTTGGGAATGGCCCAGCAGAGTATTCAGAGTACGCAGCAAACATACTACACACTTCAGGTACAAAGAGATAACCCTAGCTAATGCCCACATGCTTTGCAGTACCCAAGGCCCTCACTGCCCCGAGGCAGTGAGGACAGGCAAGAGCACAGATCCCAGTCCTCTGGAAGTGGACAAGCATGGCACAGGCCAGACCTTACCACCAGTGAACAAAGACAGTCTATTCACATGTCTTGGTTTTCAAAGCAGACAGACCAGAACTCTCTCTCTACAATGATTGCAAAACCTGGACCAGACAGGCTTTTGCAGTGACCAGTGACTGCAAGACTCTGCATATCACATAAACCTGCCCAGGAAAAAACACTACTCAAAGGGTCATCACCATCTTGAGGAAGCTAAGTAGTTGGTTGGGTTTTTTTTCTCCCTAGTGTAGTGTTGCTATACTAAAGGCAGAGAGAGAGATCCCACCATCAGAGCTTACTTGGATCCATCTCCACTAGCACCTTCCATTCTTCCATCTTGTGTAGGTCGATGCTGTAGAGATCACTGAGTGTGAACTGGCGATCGCCCACCTCGAACATTCCTCCATACACATAGAGAACCCCATGCTTCACCGCCAGCATGGCATTCGAACGTGGGCATGGCTCCACTTGCTGGCCCAAGGCTCCATCTTCCTCCTCCTCCTCCGATTCAGACCTCTCCTTCTCTTCTGCAGGTCCAGAGATCACCTGCTTGATTGTCATGACAGTCCCATCTTCTGCCACCACCTCTTTGATGATCTCCACCGGGCCTTGTGGAGGTTGTTTCTCTGTCTCCTCATCTCCAGCACCCTCTGCCTCAGCTTGTCTGCCACGTCTTCGCTTCCTCTTCTCTGATTTTGGTCCCTGTTAACAGGAATAAGGAACAGAAGGAGACCGCACGTGAATTGCGTGCACCTAATAGCATGTACAGCAGTTAATGCAAATACTATGGATGCTGCTGGGAGGGGGGGAAAATTCAATTACTTTTCACTACAGTTTTAAGTCTCAAGTGATAGGTGCAACCTCCCAGTCAGCACAAACCTCTGCTGGCTATAAAACAAGGAGCAATGAAACTCCTGAAGAACCCATGGCGTGGAGTTGCTTCTTCTATTAATGGCAGCATGTACTGAAGAGACAGAAAACAGCTCTTTTGCTCTCTATCTTGCAGATGCACGCAAACACACACACAGACCGCTAGTCTGTGACAGGAGCAAGAGAAAATAACCCACCATTTTGTGAAGCCAAAACAATTGCTGGGTGCTAAATTACAGTGCATTACCAGGAAGCACTCCAGGTCTTCGAAGTACTGTACGAAAGGGCTGGAAAACAGTCAGCTAGGAAGGCAGAAGCAAACATCTGAGTACATGTTTGCCTGTTATTATGTGATTGACTTCTTTTTGAGAACAAAGCCAGAAACAGTGGGGGTGGAAAGAAGGAAACCAGGTCATTTGCACCTCACTTCCCCCTTAAGAGTAGTTCAAACAAAATCAAAGATCTGAGTTGAGGGCCATATTTCTGAAGTTCTTATGAGCTAAGGTTAAGATTTCATCTCTTCTAGTAGCTCATCAACACTGGGGAAGAGAGGGAAGGTTTTTGATCCCAAGGCAACACAAGATCTTTTCACAGGAGCTTTTACTGAACTATCTCATGTCAGACTTACACATCTGACCTGGAGCAGGCCTCCTCCAGTAAAACACCGTAACTGTTTTCATACTGCTTTGTTTCATTTTGCATTACACAACAACTGGGCACATGCAGCCTGACTCCTGGAGGAGGACGATTGCCTCCTGAACCGCTCTTGCTTTGTGCCCAACCGTCAGGGCTCATAGGCTTCCTCCCTCCCCAGAAGGGGGGAACTGTGGAAGCAGGGCATGGAGAACACAAGGAGCTACGTGGCAGGGAAGGAGAGGGGCAGCGTAAAGTTAGAGAATTCAGCTGGTCTGGTAGCAAAAAACTGCTAGTTGCACACTCCCAGCTTCATTGCTACAGCCTCTCCCCTGTTCAGAATCAGGGGGTCACAGATCAAACCAGAAGCTACACCTGGTGGCTCAGCTTCTGGAACACCCCAAGTTATTAGAAATAGAGGCTTGCTCCACACTACAAGAAAGCCTTATGAGGCCAAAAAGGCCCAAAGGATAGGTGTCAGATGATCAAAGAGAATGAACTGAAAATATCTGTGTTATTTTTAAAATGAAACCTTTAGCTGTCCAGGAAACCAGCGGTTTTTCCCGACGTCGTAGAAATAAATATCGTTGAAGAAGTCCCCTTCAATGCTCTCTTCTTCTTCTTCATCATGCACGCCTCCAAACAGAAGGGAGCGGTTATTGGGACCAATTGCCACGGAGAAGCCAGACCTGGGAGTGGGTTTCACCCCGGACGGGTTGAGCCGACTCCACAACCACTTGTCTATAATGGATAAAAGTGAAAATGAGCATCAGCAAAGGAGAATCCCGATCGGTTTTGTATCTTCCAAGGCCCTTCAGTACTCCAGCAAGTAACTCAACGACCCATTTTGGACATTCTCAGAACTGCACAGTGCACCTTTAACAACAAGGTTAATCAGATCCACTTGCATTTCCACTTCAATCACACAGCTAATCCGTACAGCCTGTTGAGCTATCTTCAGGGTGTGCTTTCTGGGGCAAGGAGCCTCTGGAAAGGTGCAGCCTCTTTTACAGGAGGGTGGAATTCAAACAAGGACTGATTATATTCAGCCTTCAAGTATTGAGGACATCTACCTCAGTTATCCCATGGAGCCCACCCTACATCAATTCTCCCCACAGGACCCTTCTTCTACCGTACCTTATCTGCTAACTTGCACCACTGCCTTAACCCCAGGAATAAGTACAGTTCATTGTAAGGAGACCCAACCACACTTTAAAAAAAAAAAAAAAGGGCTCAGCAGTAGGAGAAGGCTTGTGCTCTAAACCCTCCGCTTTTGCTCCAATCCCTTCTACTCTGGATTTAGAGCAAATCCCTAAAAATGCAGGCTGGGAGAAGCACATGCACTGGCTAGGCACTGTGTTTCCAAAGGAACCACAATTTCAACAAGATAAACTATAAATAGGACATAATGCAAGCAGGGTCTGGAATCCAGACAATAAATGTGACCAACCCCCCTCCCCAAATCCCACTTTAAGATGGTCAGGTTTAAAGAAATCAATCACAATTTTAACATTCCAGAAATTCAGCTCAAAGAAGATTGTCCCATTCCCTGAGCCAAGGACAAAATGAGGAAGGTGATGGAATTTCTGTTTCTGGGGACATTCACAGTTAAAACAGCCAAGCAACCAAACACTACTGTTGATAATATCCCTTCACTAAGTAATCTAATGAGATCACACCCCAGTCTTCTCTGTTAAGACTCTGAGACCCCACTAGCAAAGAGAGTTTGTCAAACACAGGAATTTCCAGTGTGGAAAATGCTGAAATCCCAAAGATGTTCTGTTGCGAAACAGAAGAGCAGTGATCAAAATGTCCCAGAGAACAGGAAATTCAAAATGTTGTTTTAATTCCCTCCCACATACAAACCAAAAAAATCCCTAAAATATCTTTTCTTGTAGTTTTCCTGAAGCTGCCTGTGCAGGCCAGAGCTTCTCACATAGTTATGCAAGGCTCCTGGAGACCCTCCACTCCATTTCAGACTATTCCAGAACCAACTGGGAGCTGTCAACATAGACAATGCTGTGAGCTAGAAATGATTCTCTGATAAAAAGTATACCCCAACCTTCCTCCAGAGCTCTGCCAGTTCCTCACAGAAGTTTCTCAACCAGCTCCAATCCCCCAGAGTTTCACTGTGTTAGAGCTACCATGTACATGAGCTCTGAAATCAAGTCACCTGGAGCTGAGAACCAGGACTCCTTACAGCCTTTGGCTGACCAGCAAGCTTTGCTCAGCAAAGCAGACACAGCCTCATCTTTTCAGGCTGTGAAATGGGAGTGGGAGAAGGGGACAGAACTGCTGTGAGGCCTGCAGTTTGCTACAGCAACAATGGCCTGCTTCCCATTTCCCTTTGCAGAGCACAGCAGTGAGGAATTCTGCCTGCATGGGTGATGGCCTGTCTTCCTTCTCCAGCACATACAAACAAAAAAGGAGAACATAATCCCTCCAATATCCCTCTGCAACTGCAGTTTCCTTCACCCCAGCCCCTTTCTTTTTAAGCTAGAGTCACAGTATACAAATGCTCTTAGCTACTCCTGAGAGGGAGAAATATTTAAATCAACTCATCTGCTGTGTTTAGCCCCAAAGCAAACACTCAGGCATATTGCTTTTCATTAAAAGGGAAATTTTGTTCTAGGCTTGGAGTTTTTTGGTCTGTTATTCAAAGGAAGGGAGTGGATTTGTATTCACAGTCCTGCAGCATCACTCCCAGCACAGCCCTCCTAGCTGCAGCAGTCGCTTACCTTCCTCCTTGCCTGCACCTTCAGTCTTCAGCAGGAACATATCTGTATGCAGGGTGCCTTTGTCAACATCTTTCTTAATTCTCTGCAGAGAAGGGAAAGACAGGGATGCTCAGCGAAACAGTTTCCGTGGCTCAAAACATAGAAGGTCCAACTCCTCAAGGCCTAGAAAGTCACCCATACCAGCATGGTGGTATGTGCCATTCTGAACTCACCACCCCACATATAAGCCCAATCACAGCCTGAATCTATACATTCCTGCGCTGAAAATGCAAACACAGCGACTGGGGCAAGGATAAGCCCCAGAGGTAGTCACACTGTGGCTCCTGGAGCACCAGAGAGCTCGCAACCATATGTGCAAACCAGGGCTATTTCTTGTGATGAGCCACAACCAGCTTCTGCCAGTGACAACCAGACAGGGCTCTCCAGCCTGCAAGACAGATCCTGGGACTCGTGGCTGTATGAAGACTACACGATGCAGTTTAAGGGCAGGAATTTTGGCACCCAGAGAAGAGAAACAAATAGTCACAAGGGATTAAAACTGATTGTTTTGCTGAAGGAAGGGTGGGCAGCACTAAGGAAACAGGAGACCTAAGGTCCTGCCTTTTACTCTGCCACAGACAGTATCAGGTGCTCTCAACCTCAAGGGACTCATTTAACATCTGTGCCTCTGCTTCTTTAGCTGTAAAAGAGAGCAGATACCCACTCCACCAAAGTGGCACACGGCAACTTTCCACAGGGCTCACAAGGCCCTCTGGGATTCTGCCCTTGAATGCTGAGCAGAAGCTCAGAACGTCTGTGCTGTATCATTTGCAAGGCCTGAGTTTAAGTACGGATCTGTGACTAGCACGCAGACTTTCAGCCCCTGCCACCCCCCCATCTCCATCCCACTACAAGAGAAGCAGAGGTGACAGCTCGCTCTCTGCACCACAGCCCAACTGCAGCTGTCATTTTTAGCACTGGGGGCCACACAGAGCCTTGAGCAACATTATTTTTTTTTCCTCCTAAACAGAAACAGAACAGAAGCCCCACTTCCACCCCTACTAAAGGCAATAGCCAGACACCAGCGAGAACAGGATCAAGCCTCAGTTGAGGCAATTAAATGCATCATTTTAAATGCGATTTTCCCTTGCTCCTTTCACTGTAAGCCCCTGTACTCCAGCGCTCATAGCAACATGCAGCATTTGAAAGCAGCACTATGCAACACCACTGTAGGAGGTCTTTTAATAATGTCATTATCCACCCATCCTTCATGCAGAGCTCCTACTTCCTCGTAATTCCCTTCCTCCTGGGGGCAATGGCATTGCTATGCTGTGTAACTGCTTCCACAATGCAGGCAGTGGATCCCAGCAAAAGCTGGGAGGGTTGGGTCCAGTCCTCAGGAAGGTGAGCAGGGCTTGGGCACACCGGAGAGCACAACAGCACGGTGCCGGCGCCATCCTGTTCTTGCTGCACATCTGTACCCAACCCCATGCCTTGCACTCGACAGGTTTTGTTATTACAGGGTATGCTGTGTTGTTATCGCATGGCCCAGTATCCAACTTGTAGGAATGGTATTAAATTCTTAGAAAGGCAGAAGGAAGTGTTTGAGGCATTGCACAACAATGCTGTAACTTGGATGACGCTGAGAAGCCCTGAGGAAAGCTGATAATGAAATTTCGGAGAAAACAGGAGAACTCTGCTCACAGTGCAGCAAAAAGGAAGCTTCAGTTAACTTAAGGACCAGGGTCTGCCTGTAGGGCTGTCTTGGGAAATTTGGTAGTTTGGGGCTGTGGCTCACGCATCATCTTGGTCTCCACATGCAGCTAAGCATGCCCACTAGCAAACTGAAAGACACACACTCATTAAGACAGGATATCTGCACTGAGAGATCCTCTTCTGTGCAACCACTTCAATGAAGTAAACAACTGCACTATTCCACCCACTGTCCTCGAGCACCAGAACGTCAGGCACACAAGGGACAGAAAGCCTGTAGGAACAAGCACCAGTGACAGTCCTATTTTCTCGAGTAAGAGGCTATACAGTGATGACTCCTTCAGCCACCGCCAGTCCTCCAACACATGGAAAACAAGCAAGTCAAGTTTTTGCCTTGGTGAGTGGCTCTAAGGCACAGCTAGAGGAGCTCTGGTCTTGCAGATGTGGTTGGAGGGGCTGGGAGCTGCCCACTTTGAACAGACCCTTAAAAGAGAGCTGTCAGGGCAGGAAGGGAAAGAAACACCTTCTAGGAAAAGTGCCATTAAGTATCGAGCACACCAATTCCTAGCCTGACGGTACATGTATTGTGGCATCTACAGCAGCAGCTCTCAAGTTCAAAGGGCTGTGAGTCACTGTGCCAAGCAAGTGCCATCCTCTGGCAACGTCACACTTTGCTGTCTCTGTCACACAGGTCTAGAGCAGCAGAAGTCACCAACGAGCTGCAGGGTGCAGACAGCTGAGATACAGCAGCCTTTTGAGCCTGTCCATCACCTTAATCAAACATCCTTCCAAGCCTCACCTGAGCAAACAGCTGCCAGGGATGGATGGGCAGAGAAGGAGACTGGCAGGAACCTTCACACCTTATAGCATTGAAGTGCACCCCAGTGCCTGAAAAGTGCCTCTCTGCTAATGAGAACAGAAATGGTGGTTATTTCCCCCCCAAGTCCCAGGTAGGCTGCAGTTTGTCCTTAAATGCTAGACAGAGCACACATTCAGTGTGCAGGGGACAGACAGGCTGAAGGGTGCAGGAGCACAATAAGATGTGCACTGTCTGCATGAAAGGAGGGGAAATAACAAACGCTGAGAGAGCAGTTGGCTCACTATCGTACAAGCTGCGTAGAATAACTGCATTATTTTTCTCCTGAAAGCCACACGGCTCCCTGTAGTAAACACGCTGCGTCTGCAACATGACAAAGCTTCCTGGGCTGAGAAAACCCCAATGAGGTGGAGCGGGAGTTAGTTATTTGTTGTCAAAGAGATGCCTGTTTTCCCCAACTCGCACTGACTCAAAAGCAGACACTTCACCAGCAGAGCAGTGTACCACTAGGGGAGAGATCAACCCCCTTGCACCCAGGACACCCGCTTGCCCTAAGCAAATAGCTCCGGCAGTCACAAGAAGCTCCCGTTCCCCCCACTGTCCTTCTTGCCTTGAAGTTCCAGGTGTTTGCTTTCAGGCACAAAACTGGCTTGGATATCCACAGCCTACTGCTTGTGCAGAGAGGTACATTAGCAAGTTGCAAAAGCTTTACAGGCGTTAGCTAAAAAAACCCTTAGCTCCACTGACAGACAGCAAGACGCCTGTTTACCCCCCTTCAAAGAGCAAGGAAACTGAGGCACAGAGAGGTGTTCTTGAGAAGAAGGGGAATCAGGATTCCCCATGTAGAACGTGCTAAACATATCTGATAAAAGAGATCAAGAGTGGCAAAATACATCCAATTAGCAGAAGCCCTTAGCAAGCAGAACTACAGAGGGAACCAGTCCCACCAGACCTTGCAATTCAGGCAAACACTTCAGCCCTGCCACAAGCAATCTCCCTGCAGAATCCAATTCAGCTTTGCAAAGCTTGCCACTAAAAATAAACCACCCCAAAACCCCAAAAAACCCCACACTCTGGTTGTCTTTGGCATCCAAAAGCCTTGCACACATGTAATGCCAGCCCTCCCATGGCTTGTAGGCTGCTTGCACCTGCAAGGTAGAGCAGTCTTAGCCTCCGACACCTCCCGGCTGCATTCCCCGTGCCAGCCAGGCACAGTGCGCTCATGTTGCCTAGCAATAGAGAGGTCTCATTGCTTTATACAGCCAAAAATGCAGCTTGCTGCAGCAAGCCCCATCCCCAGCATGAGAAACGGGCGAGGACATCTTTAAGATCGGGAAGAGAGCAAGTCTGAGCTCCTTGGGGGATTCTGAAGTACGTTTTAGGCAGAGCTGACAACATCCACAACATCCTTTCTGTAAGGGATCGCAGTAGTTGCCTTTATCACTTCTAGGCTGAAGATGAAACAGATGAACACAGGGACACCGTTGTGCTAAGAATCGTGCATCTTAAAGTATCAGACACGCTCTTGCCAATTAGTGCACCAACATCTCAAGTTAGTCACACTCGGGGTTGTAAAGCTCCTTCTTCACCGTTTGTGTCCTGGGTGCTCTCCACTTAAACAGCAAAATCTAGTGGCTGGCACAGGCAAAGGCATGTCTGGGTACCAAGGGTCTTATCCTGGCTCTGTCCACAAGTACTGGAGTGCCTTAGACAAGTCACTTGATCATTTCTGCCTCCATTTCCCCAGCCACGGAAGAGACTTTCTTATTCAGGTCACATCAAGGGAATTCAGCAATATTCCTGGACTGACAGACATTACTGAAAACTGGCCCTCCATGCAAGTCCAGCAAATCAAAGCAGGGACCAAACCCCTCTGCTTCTGCCTTCCCAGCTCACAGTGCCTCAGACCAGACTGAGGACAGGCAGATTGATCACTCGGTCAGGGGAACATCCCTGGCTGCAAGCTGATAGTGTTGCTCATGCTTTATAGAGCCCCAACAGCCAGCTAGGTACAAAGATGCCTACAATTCTACCCATAACCATGAATCTCCTGGGCTTACATCTCTTTTTGCCCAAGGCAATGTGCATTATACCACACCGCACAGCTCTTCTGGTACAGTACTTCAAAGCAGATTTACAAGGGCTAAGGGGACCACAAGATATAATGCATCAGAACTGCCCATCGCAGGAAAACAGCCTTGCCACATCACAACTCTCCTCCAGCAACGTGACAGCCATGCCACGCCAATACTGAAACACAGGAGTTATTATGATTTCCACTCCTCTCCCCTCCAAACCAGTTCACACCGTATACACGCTTGGTAGCAGCTCCAGCCTCAGGAGGTATCCATGCAAATCTGTGCCTTTTTTTACAGCATATGTGCAGCTTAGTCCTGCCTCTTACTAGAAGAGAAGTCTCTACATGACTTGGTGTATGGCACTTTGCTTGGACACCTGCCTGGTTTCAGATGCAAAAATGTCTTCGTAGCACTCCTGAATGTAGCATCTGCCTCCCTAATTGGAGACAAGGAACAGGTCTTCTCCTGAGCTTGCCCAGCTCCAATTAAGTATTGTTTCCTCCACCTTCTACCTCTTATTTCTCCCCCAAGACTACCCCAGCCAATGACTCTGGGAGGAGTACACAAGCCAAACACACACTCTTCACTTCAAAGTAAACCCAGAGAGACTCAGCTCCACAATCAGCTATAAGCAAAGATACAAGGAGAATTAAATAGCCACATGTTAATGAAGTTGTTTCTCCTAGAGGAGCTAAATCTTGCTGAATTAAATTTTCAGGACCATGTTAAAGGTTTGTTGCCTTTGCATCTCAAGAAAGCTGCAGAGAAAATTTCTGTCCAGTGCTTTGGTCAGTTTGTAGCTCGGCTGCACCACCCCTGCCTGAACGTTCACTTGTGCTATAGAATACACAAGCAAAGTCTCTTTTAGGAACGGTACATCAGAGAGAAGCAGACTTAGCTCTCCATATTCCAAAGGAAGTAGATTCATAACAGGAGGTTGGTTTAATCTAAAAGGTGTTCTCCAAGCTGGAGAGGAACTGCACCCAGCTCTTATCCTTGCTCAGTGTCCTGCATAAAGGCTGAGGGCAGCTTTGCATTCCCCCAGCCCTTCTACTTCATTTTTGTTTAGCTCAAAACAACCCAGAGCAGTGTGACAGAGCCCACACTCGTAAAGTGAAATAAAACTAACTGCAAAAACACATCAACTTTTACATTTCCATGGGGCTCAGTGTGCATTTGAAACCCAGCTGCTTTTAGTAGCTGTGAGAGATCCACAACTAGCATAGCATGCAGGCTCATGCTTCCTTCCCACCCTCAAGAGTGAGGAAACAGGACAGAGAAAGGAAGAGGACAAAGCCCTTTTGGGTAGAAAAGGCCTCTGTATCGTTACTGCTGTTTAATCAAATGCACTTCTGATGAGATAGAGCCCTAAGCGCAGGCCGTGAGGAGGCACAAACGCTTCTAAATATATGGACAGACTATCTTCTTTCCCCTTTCCCTGCTTTTCTTCTTTGTTCATTTATTCACATCAGAAGAACAACGCGTCCTCCTCCCCCAGCGACGCACTGCTGGAAGCGATGCCTTTCCACCGAGACAGTAGCAGCAGGATCCGGGTCTTCTGTCTCCATTCGCAACATTAAAAGCTTTTGCAGGAGCCTTTTGCTCAATGAAATATTTACTTCCTCTCACCCAGCACAGAGACAGGGATACTTGGTCAATGAGGACATATGGTCTAAAGGGCTATCCAGTAAAAATTACCACGATTAACAAAGCAAGAAGCAGACCAGAGGAAGCCTGGTGCTCATCAAAAGTCTTCTCTGGCTTATTGAGTTTGCTAAATAGCACCGCTCCCTTAACCCTTTCACTGACGCAAGACAAATCTCCTGGCAACTGCTGCTTTTAACCTACAAGTGCTGGAGTACAGACAAGTACTACCTGAGAATGCTTTAAGTTGGCAGTAACCACCACTGTTGCCAAAACTGCCAATTTCTCCCAGTTATTTATTCCTACCTCCATGATATCACCTCCTTATATTGGATTAGATTAGCAGGGAAAATCCAAAATTCATTTTGAACCAAGATCAGCACACAATTAAGACAAGATGCCTCTCTTGGCAGTAGTACTGATTCACAGCAGCCTGAACCATCCTGTGTATGAACAATCCAAGGACACAACTGCACATTCAGTCTGAGCTGGCATAACCACAGGCTAACGTGCACCCTCGTTACCAGTGTGTTTTGGACATCTGGCAGCTGCCTGACACACGGAAACATCGTCAGTCACAGCAGCAGGCAGTTATGTGATGAGATCACCAAATCTTGCGCTGGAGACAAGGCTTGCGAAACTGAGCAGAGGGAAGGAGCAGTACAGAAGATCCCAATTTTGCTCTCCCAAGCCCTAAGCCCATTGCCCTCTCCAAGCAGTCAAAACACAGGACTCCACAGCCCACACAGGTCAAGATCATCGCATCGTCCCCGTTTAGGTAACCTGAGTTTGTTGTATTTTAGTTTTCACTTTAGCCCCTTAGTTTTTCCATCAGCTATTCTGTTTAGCATCCAGGAAATGCTGCACTGGCTTACCACAAGGTCTCTCCTACCTGTTTGGAGTAGCCTCCATAGATGATTATGCTGCCCTCAGGCGTGGTAGCCATTTGACACCCAGATCTTGGAGCAGGCCCAATCCCCGATGGAGCCAGCTTGCTCCAGGTGAAGGAGTCCAGGTTGAAGGCATACACATCGTTGTAATAGATGTAATCTCTAGGGAAAGCAAATTGGCACACCACAGGTTTTTGTAATGGTCACCATTTAGGACAGGATAAAACAACTTCAGGAACAGCACCAGGAACCTCTGAAGAGGTGCAACACGTTATTCAACTCCTTGCATTTATGGCTTTTCTCCTTCCGTAGCAACGTACAGATTTGTTCAGGTGAAGGTTACTATTTCAGTGCAACAATTTGCATTTGACAAAGTTCCCTTAAGCAAGACTTCTCTGGATTCTTTTTTACCTATGTCATTCCTTACTGCAATACAGGTTTCATCAACTCTTTCCAGTTAGCATGGTCCAAGGTAACTTAAACCAAAAGATCAAAACAGATTAGATCTGTGTTTGTCTAGGGGGGTGGGAAAAATACACATATGCCCTGTTCTCTTTCTACTAGCCAGCTCACATCCTGCTAGTGGAAAATGCTCTGCACAGGTTAAACTCCCAAGGACGCAGCCAAACGTAGGGCAGGCTTTGCAACTTGTACTGTGCTCCCAGGGACCATGGTTATGCTGCTTACTGAGACAATACCTAGCTCAGCTCTCTTCACAGTCCCCATGACAGTGTAGCTGTGACCTCACGTAGTACGCGAGATCCTACTGGAGAAGATGTTTCTAGGAAGACAAGGCTCTTTGACAAGATTCAGAGGCCAGAAGTGACGTACTGAGCTTTAGCGACAAGGATGAGTAGCTACTTCAGTGATTAGCTAAGTGGTACAATGGTTTCTCAAACACTTGAAGACTTTAAATCAAGATCACTTGTCTTTCTAACATAAAAGTTGAGTTCAGTAACAGTACTGCTGAGGATAATCTTTCCATTAAAGCCCAGTTGTCTGTCACTGTTGAAAGTCTGTTGTCTTTTTTTTTTTTTTTTAAAGAGGATTTGGTACCACCAGCCATCCTGCGGTAACCCACCTTGCGCTCTCATGGAAACCTCCAAAGATGATCAGCTGCCTTTTGCAAGCAACCATTCGATGTCCACTTCGTCCAGAGGGACCTCCTGATGCCCTGAAAAGCAAAGAAATTTCACTTATCAGCAAAGTTCCCTTTCCTGTTAGTCTTTAAGTCCATTTTTATTGACATCATTGAGTCATGATTGAGTTCAGCTTCTCTTCTCCTGGAATGGGAAACCATGGGGAACTATGTGTGCTTTTCTCCAGAACAGTATGTGTGCTCTTCCTGTAACTCTTGGTATTTGCAACACAGGCATTTTGCAGTAACAGTCTTATTCCTAGTGATAAGCCATCTAGTCTCTAACAGCACCCAAAGTCTTCAAGTCTTTTCTGCTGTGACTCAAGAGCTAATTTTTCAGGAGAGCTTAATGAATAGCAGTTAACTCCCGCAACTGCAAGAAAGGCACTCCAGACAGAGCTGTTTTCTCCAAGCACCAAGCAAGAGCCAGAGAGTGGCTCTGAGATCCACCCTCCTTCAACGTCTTAGGACATCACCTACCCATGCCATCTTCACTCATATATGTGCACTTAGGATACAACATCAAACTAGTGAGAAGACTGTAAATTGCTTAGATTTCCTCAAGAATAAAGACATTGCAGCAAAACAAGTCATCATTATTAACTTACACACATTAAAAAGCAGCTACACATCACTGTTCTGCTCTTTCAAGCCTTCCTGACCTTTCAGTTAAATGTGCCACTTCCATTTCCAGGAACAAGCAACAACACCCCATCTGTTTACATCCAAAAGCTTCAAGCAAAGCCAGGCAGCTGGCAACGACGTTCCTGAGAGGCAATGAAGATGCACCTTCCTTCATGTTCACCCACAGACTGAGCATCATATGAGAGAACAAAAACAACTTCAAGAACTCTCAAAACAAAGGCAACTTTAGGCCAAACTGCAGAGAAAACAAGGTTTTGCTTTGTGTGTGCTCTGCCCCCATAGATTAATCCATCACATTTTCCTTCTCGCTGAGGAGTCTCCCAAAGTGCACGCAGTTACCACCACCGTACTCAGCGAGACTTCTCAAATAGGCAATGTTAACACGTGGTTAAGTGGCTGCAGAATCAGGGCCTAAATAAATAAGAAACCTGCTCACCGTTGAAAACAACAACAAAACCTAAATCCACAACCCTACTGCTACGCTTTAACTGGCAGCAGGTAGCTACAGAGAGCGGTGATAGATTTCTGTGGAGAGAGAAAAATGAGGGCCCTTATTCACCATCAAAAATGACAATCTCACACCAGTCATAATGAAAAACTCCAAGCAGAACAGCAGCGTTTGGGTAAGACCAAATTAATATTGATCGCTTGGAGGTTTTATTCTAACAGAGAGTTAGGCATTTTAGGCATTTGCTGGATTTTTAAGTATCATCCTGCAGAATAGCACCTCTAGTATTAATTTCATCAAGATCTGAAATCATTATTTTCTCTTCTGTAACAAAACTCCCACGTTATTATTCCAAAGGATGGCACCTTTTAAAATCTTTTCTTTTTTTTAAAGGAAAGAAGGAATTAGAAATCAACATTAACAATAAAATCCTGTTTTCAGGGTATGTCTTCTGCCTTGCTCCTCAAGCAGGTTTCCTCCAAGTCAAAAATCAATTCTGAACAATAAAAAGTTTATTCATCGATGCTTGTGCTTTAGTAAACATGTTCCCACAAGTGTACAATTAACGTCACAAACAAAACCCATCCAGTCTGCGGCCTGATCCGAATTCAGAGAAGTCTCACGGCACCAGGACCACTTGCTCTCCATCACAAGGCTGTTCTCCCCTTTCTTTAGGCTAGATATACAAGCTACAAGAACAGATGCTGAAACACGGCTCCGGGAGGCCTCACCCTGCACGGTATTGTATCATCTCAGCTTCCTTGGCCTTCGCCTCGCACATCGCAGGAATCAGCTATAAAGGAAAGTTTATAGCCTTTGATGTAAGGACATGCCCTCCTAAACCTGCAACAACTGCTCTTAGGAAGTATTTTTGCGTAGAGCTATTCATACAGCCAAGGGCTTTTGTCCCCAGCCTCCAAACGCAACACTGGAAAAACCAAATGGCATAGTCAAGCAGGACTGGTAGTAACATATAACCATGCTACCGCTCCAGAAGGCGCTTGCTGCAAGTTCCAAGAATTGTTTCCCAAATGCAAACTGCCTCCTTTTACCTGTATCATTGCTCATGGTCCAAAACAAGCATTTTGGAAATGGTTTCACAGACTTTATGATTAATACTCTACTTCATGGGGTTGACACCAGAAAGCAGACATGTGGGAGGGAGCTGTAAATTCTCCAGACTTTTTTTAAAAATAGATGAAAAGATAAGTTTGGATAAGGACTGGCTCTACGCATGTACAGCGTGAGTCTGATCGGAACTGCTCCATAAGGAATTTGCTTTTGCTTGCTTTCGCTTGTGGAGTTACTCTGGGTCTTATAGTAATGTAACAGACCCAAATTCAGCCCCCAGATTCAAGAATTAAAGACCTACATGTCACAGTGGCTACAGACTGCATAATTTAGGCCTTTTCATTTATTCCTTCATCCAGAGAATGCTCAGATGACCCTTGGAACCTTTCCATAATACTAAAAATTATGATGCATAGAACATCACATCAAGGGGGCATTTCAGGACAAAGCACTTTTATCCTCCAGTACATGAGGCAGCCGAAGCCCAGGACTTCAGTGTTGGGTTTTGCATCTTACACTTGTGAACGCAAACAAGCGTTCCGTCCAGTGGCACACACAGGCACTGTACCTCTGCATTTGTATACTCAGTTAGGAAGTACACAAGTGAATACGCAATTGTCACAAGGCACAAAATCCTCAAATCAAATCCCTTGCAAAGTCAGTCAACAGTTGCATGTTTGGGTCCTGATCTACCAAAGAACAAGCTCACAAGGCTCACGCCTGGGCTGACAGAGGAAGTCTACTCGATACACCAAAATACCCTTATCTTCTTTAAGCACCAATGCACCTTTCTACCTTGTGTTGCAGGACCTGATCTTTCTGGTGAGATAGCAGGAGAGCAAGAAGAGCCATCAATCAGAAACAAACCTGTGCTGAAAGGCATCCTGCACTGCAGCGACTGCTCCAGTTCTCTCTGTAAACAGCATTAAACACACGCACGCTTGTGAAATGCTACCCTAAAATACTTATAGCACCACATCTCACAAAACTGTTATGGGAACTATCATTAACATTCCAGTACTAAAGGGAAGGGCTCAAAAGACAGACAAAAAACTACACAGAGGAGGGATCTGCTGGCTCCCAAGCACAGCCCAAAAGTGTGATGCTCCCTGTCTCTCTTTGAGGGAGTTCACTGGGCCACACAGAGGTGAATAAGAATGTCTAGGAAGGAATGAGGCAGTTTGACTAAAATACTGCTTAGTTCTAAGACACAGTTCATGCACTGAGGCAACCTTCTGCATCACAAGCATCAGGTGGTTCCAATAAGTCAAAGTTGGTTGCTGGCAGGCCTTCTAAAGGGCTGGGATTTGTTGTGTTTGGACCATCTTTGCACGTGCAAAATGCAAGTAAATATAGCTAAATATAGCAACTTTCAACTCTGTCAAGCAGTCCTGCACCACTGTGCTCTGTGCTAAGAGATAATGGAGATCCACCTCCCCAGCAGCCTTTGCAGACACAGCCCAGGGATGAGTTCTTCACAGGGACTCAAGGTTTTCTTTTCAAAAGTGTTTTACAGTCAAGCCTCTTATAGCAGCAAGATGGTCTGCAGCACGAACTGTATGCCAGGAAGGACAACATAATTGTCTGAAGTCTAGCTGTGGGGCTGGACTAACTACATTTCCTAGAACTGCAAGTTCAGATCACAGCAGGATCATCTTAGCTCTTCAATCCACACAAACAAATGCATCAAAACCCAAGTGAAACAGGGCACACATGATTCTTCCCATGTGGAAGAGAAAGAGAAATTTTGTCTCTCTTGTCCAGACATTTCTTAATGAAGAATTATGTTACTCTATTATTTGCACTAGAATTATGTTTTCCAACTGAATTTACTCAATCCCAGCCTGTACCCCAAACCTCTATCACCAGGCATTTATTCAGATAACACTGCTACCACATTGGACACGTGGAATTATTGCTCGGCCTGCTACGTGAAGGTTTATTGTACGAGTGCTGGTGCCCCACCATGACCCAACAAAGCCTACATAATCCGCCCCCTCCGTTTAGTCTTCCCAAATATGTGCACTCTCCCAACACCACTAGCCTCCAAGCTGACCCCCACTGTCACCACCCCCACTGTCATCCCAGTTGGGCAATGGCAATCCAAAATAAGCAAGTGCTTGACTTCATGGCATGAGAAACCTATGTGGAAAAATGACAGCAGCAATGGGGTTCCCTGGCAAGAAAAGCAAAATGTTGAAGGAAGTGAAATGCAGCACGTGTTACGATGATAGTTTTAAAAGAAGTAGGAAAAAAATCTCTTGTACAACTCAACAATCATCTGTGCCCTTTCCTCTTCCCCTTTCCAAGCAGACTGTAATCAAAATGCCATATGGAAAAGCAAAGAGGCAGCAGAAACTTGATTTTTACACTCAGTCAGGTTAGCATTAAAACAAAGACATCCCCTCCCAGCCTCCTCCGCCAGATGCCTCATTAATGCAGCTCTTGGAACTCTGCCTAAGGATGGGGAGGAGATGCACTTTGTTTTATTCGAACACTGGGACCAGGGCACAGGCGTTTTCCAAATTCCAGCAAGGCCGAAAGACAGACATCCACCCAAACACATCAGAAAGCTCAAATGGAACAGAGATAGAAGCTCAAATGGAAGCTCAAACAGATCCTGAATGGGGTAGGGAGAGAAAAAAAAGATCACCTCTCCGGGGCACTTCCACCCATATAATTTATAATGCTCACTTAGAAAATGTCTATCCTTTTATCTACTAAGAGACAATGAAATATCCATGTCTCCAAATGCATCCTCCCATGGTGTCATCCAGGGTGACATGTGACAGCCAGCACCTGGAGATGGAGGGTAGCTCTGGGTGGCCTGGAGAGCGTGAGGACTAGGAACTCACTTTGCCAAACTGGCTCCCTCCTCACTCACTGTAACAACCCATCACGACAACATCTCTTGCCAGTGTTTTAGTCCAACTGGAGCCTGGGACTGCTGGGGGTACCCTGCAACTCACAGCACATGCAAACTTCATGCTTCGCTCCGGGGTGGGGGGGGAAACCAGTGCTTTTGCAGTGTAAGTTACACTCAGCATCCGTGAGGCTGCTCTCCCACGTGGGATAAGATGCGGGATGAGCAGAGCTTCACAACCACCTCATCTGCTTTTCCGAGGCAGGTCAGGTACTGCAGCATTTGTTTTGGGAGGGGAAAACCCTAAATCAGCTCTACAGCAACGCATCTGCAAACCCACGAGAGAACAATTTGTGCCATCAGTGGTGGAACTAACGAAGCCTCATCTGGATTCTCCAATGGCTCACAAAAAAACAATCTCCCGCCCTCGCTCTCCCTGCAGCTGGGTGTTAACACTGCTCTCCGGTGAGGATTTTTTCAACCAAGAGCCTGGTTGAAATGTCAACCCTTTCTCTCAGCAGGGACTCTATGGCCAGCATCACTTCCTCCCCCTTGCCTTCTTACATGAAACTGGTAGGGATGCAACACATTTGAGTTCATCCCCTTTATTTGGCTGAGACTGAGGAAGGGATTCAGAAGTTATTTTGGGGGAGCTGGGAAGGGTACAGTCACAGTCATTACGTCAGCTTCTGCCTAACAATAGGCAGATCAGCCTGCACAGTGCCAGGTCTTTTTAATCCTTGCACCTCTTAAAGAGCCTTCCATCATTTTGGAGGGTTTCTCTCACCCCCACTTCTCAGAGACAAGCAAGGCTCACTAGAGGGAACTTGGCTTCCTGTAACATGACAAACTACAGCTGCTAATAAACACTGCCAGGTCTGGAGCCAAGAACCACGCTGACGGACAGGAACCAGCCACTTATGAATTGAAGAGTTTTCCCTCAATCTCCCAGAGCTACTCAAAAGGACGATCCCTGGATTCTCGCAGAGCAGTCAGCTGCTGGGATCCTGGGCTGTGAAGCATTCTTCTAACCCAGCCTGGTTTGGACTCCTTGGGATTTTTGTGCTTTGACTCTAGTGTTGCCCCGCACCTTCCACGCCAGAGTCCCTTCAATGCTACATTAACATTAGCAAAATTAAACCTCCAAAATTCCCCCTTGTCAGGCAGTATCAATGCTCCCATTTTGCAGGGGGGGGGGGGGGGGGAGGGGAGGCGGGGGGGGGGGGCCCCCGGGGGGGGGCGGGGGGGGGGGGGGGGGGGGAAAGGCAGACAGGCGTGATGACTCACTGCATGGCCTCAGGCATATGCCAAGGCAGAGCCAGGGTATCCATCTCTGCACAGCTCAGTCCTAAACCACCCTCTCAATTACTGTGCAAGAAGAGACAGACACAGACAACAGGCACCCACACTCTGTAAGCGGGGTGAAAAGTCACCAACCTAGGCAGATTTAGGGTCTCCCACCTGTTGGAAGGACATGGAGTTCATAACCAGGAGCTCAACTGGTCAAACAGCAGATGAGCAAGTGTTTAAAAGCTGCTGCTTTCCCCAGTGTCACCTCAAAGGTCAGCTGCACGGAGTTCCAGCCCACCCAAAACTGTGCTCTGACTAATCCCACAGTCAAGACAATCCCAAAGTCCAAGAGAAACTCTATGTCAAAGTCAGAACCAAAGCCACTGGATGACCCACCAGACCTCTTCTTCTCTCACGCAAATATAAACATGAGCAGCAAAACCAAGAAGCCAAAGGTTAAGGAAACATTAGCAGATGACTTTAGCCCAGATCCACAGAAGATATTTAGACACCTTAACTCTTGTCAAAAACTACCAGGGCTTTTGGCACCTATTTACCTTGATAGGTCTGAATTATTCACTTGTTTATCCCAAGGAATCTTGAGGCAGCAAATGCCAGTTATCAGGAGTGAAGTTGGCTCTGTGGATACATACAAGCTGTCTTCTCAAGCAATGGTAAAATTGGGTGAGATCCTTGTACCGGTGGTGTACAGCCCAGCCAGGAGGAGCCCAAGCAGATGGAGCAACAAGTACTGTTTTGAAGTTGGACACCTACACCCACCATGGTGGGAGGACAGAATGCTGTTTATGACACTCTTTCCTTCAGTTAAGTAACACCCAAGCACACCCATGCTCCAAAAATCACGTATTAGACAAAACAGCTTTGGCCTCAATAGACCTGGAACACATCTCTCATTTCCACGTGTTTCTGGAAGCCATCCCCTCCACCATTTCTAGGATGGGCACCTCTGTGCTCAAGGGAAAGATGAGCAGACAGCAGAAAAATCACAGTACTACACCAGGAATCAAACTCAGATCATACTGGCACAGTTCCTCATGAGGTCAACATCATTGACTTCAGAACACATCACTTACTTGATCTGCTCCCAGGTCTTGGTAGCCAAATGCAGGACCCAGAGATCCTTGTAATGATAGAACTGTTCCCCGTTGGGAGATGCAAACTCCCCGCCAAATACCCACAGCTGGCCACCAGCTGTGGGCACCACTGCTGCCTGCCAGGAGAAGGAAGGAAGAGCTGGATCAGACAAGGGTTCAGAAACCAGAGACAAGAGAACTTTATCAGTCAAATGTGCAGCTGCCTCCGAATACCAGAGAGCAGACAAGTGGCAGCGGCTGCTGCTGCCTTGCTTGGCAACGGCAGCTCTCTGGAGCTGAAGGAAGGGGAATTTTAAATACAAGTTACTCATTGTTCAGCACACCTTCCCTATAGCAAAGCAAAGTTGGCCAAGGAGCTGGACTCTTCCCACCTCCTAGCATCTCCAGTTCCAGTTCTACAAATTCCAAGTTCCCTGTGAAGCATCTTGAGGTTTAGTTTAACAACAATTGTTCAAATGTCTCTGTTCACCAAAAGGAAACCTCTCCACAGCTAAGGCTCAGCAACATTTCACCCATCATGTAGTCACATATATAACATCCTGCAGAAGACATACTGGGGCTGATGAACTCTGAGCTATGGGAGGAACAGGGGCACTTCCCACCTCCAAGACGCATCTAACACCCCAGCACTGAGCAGGCAGAATAATGCAGGGAAAAGTCTTCTGGAAAAGGCAATTAACAGTGCACAATTGCCCTTTGCAGTTTTTGTAGATTATGAAACAACAAACAGCAAAGAAGCCAAGCTGCAGCACAAGTCCAAACCTGACACTTTGCAAGACCTGAAAAGCATTACTGCTCCTGCGGAAGAAAAAACCAAACCAAAACACCCAACCAAAAAACTCCCAAACACAGAAGGAAAGGCCCAGCATTCAGACAAGAGAAGACTGTTACTGCTTTGATTAGGGCACCTAGCAGAGAGGAGAGTATCAAAGGGGGTTTTTTAATTAATTTTTTTTTTTTTTGCACAGAGCCACACCAAAACACTGTTGTGATGCAAGCTGACAGTTAAAAGCAGGGAGAGAAGAGCAAGACTCTAATTCATTAAAATTATCTGCGTAAGGCCTAAGGAAGAAGGAAAGAATCCCAAAAAGGAAACTATGTGACTGTGCAAATTTCTTCCTTGACTGGGACCTCTTGGGCTGTTTACACTGTAAACAAATTCTTCCACATGTTTTTTCCAGGGTAGCCATCACAGATCAACACTGGGATAGTGATCTCTTTCTTCAGAAGGGATTCATTCCCTGCCTGTTTTTCCCAGCAAAGATTTTTAGCATGAGACACATGACCATGCCCTGACATACACCAGCCTATACATGCAACAACTGAACACATGAGAAAATACGGGGCGTGTTTGCAAGAAGGATTTGTGGGAACATGAAGTTACCTAAACAAAGGGGATACCTGATTTTCATGGGTATCTGGTGCTTAAAAGCTCAAGAGGGAGGTATATGCAACAGCCCACTCATACTTGTGCGTGACCTTTTGAAGAGCTGGCTTGAAATTCATTAAATAGCCAAACCTTTTCCTTAAACAACTGACAACACCCATCCGTAGCTATTCTCACCTCAGCTCTGCTGAACTGATGTAACGCAGCCAGTATAACTCAGAGGACTGCATGTCAGAGACCAGAGGTGACAAGTAAGACTGAAAACATGCACATACAAACCCACTGAGGCGCTTCTGTTTACCTTTGAGCTAATGCAGAACATGCATTAAAAATAAAGTCACAAGGAAGACAACAAACCAGTCAATTAATGAGGCTGAACTTCTCTCCTGTACAACTGTAATTAATTAGCAGACAGAAGACTTATTGTTGAAGCAGGACTCCTCAGATAGGTCTCATTTTATTTTTGTGGTAATCCGGCTGCAGCTCCCTGATGCACAGCCTGCCTGCTCAGTTCAGATTCAGCTGCTAGACAGCCACCTGCTGGCTACCAACACCCAAACAAGCACCTCTCAACTCCACACCCACAAAGCCACCTCCTTTTCACCTAGGGAAACAAGTGTTTGAATTCATGGTCTCCTTGTGGAATTTGGCCTCTGAAATCAAGTTCTATTTTATGCTCCACAAGGTAGCCCAAAAATCAAGCCAGAACCTTTCAATTCAAGAAAGGACACACAGCTCAGAGCAAGACTGGCATTTAGGCGGAGAGTAACAAGGGTATACAAACCTAACCAGGGTGTTGGATCTTACCAGGAAGCTCTAAAGAGCTTTGGCCATGGGCAGGAAAATAAATTCGCATCCTGTATGGCAGCTTTTGAAATGTACCAGTCACCCAGTCACTTGCTGCAACAGGTAAGATAATCTATCAGACAGCTGGCGAGGGCCAAAGACCTGCAAAAAATACAAGTCTTTGGTCCAGTTTCTAATGTGCAGGTGTTCACATAAAGTAAACAAACCCAAATCTTTCATCATCACAACCAGCCAGTGACCTTAATGACACAGAATTCTAGGGAAGTGTCACAATACCCCAGAAAAAAAATGTAGACAACTTCGTCTACTGCCAAAACCAAAAGAAAACAGCTCATCTGCCAAGGAGAGGAAAAAAAAAATAAATATCACAATACACAGTCAGTGCTAGCGGTCCAGTGTGTTGTACAGTTGGGACAGTTGATAAAGCCCATCTGCTGCACGCTAGCAGGGATACCCTATGGTAACGGGTCTGCCACATTGCTGGAGTGGCAGAATCTGTAATGGCCACAGATGTAGGCCTGTGGACATTAAAGAAACAATCACGCACAGCAACTCTGCCATTCATAGCACTTTGGTCAAATTCAAAGTTACACCCTGACCAGCATTTTGAAAATTCAGTGTCATCCAGGGATTAGATGGTTGAGCTGGTCCCTGTATAATGCAGCAAAGAGTTGATCTTCCAAAGAAGTCTCCCTCATAAGTCCTGCTTGAGTCCTGCCAACCCAACAGATACCACCCCAGATCTTCGTTCCACACTTAACATTTCCAGAGGCCACCCAGTGATCAGGGAGGACAAGCACCTTGCACAGGCTTGTACAGGTCCCCTCAGCAGAAAAGGCGAAGTGCCACCATTGGCAGCCCATTACAAGGGGAACAAAGAGAAGCCAGAAACCCTCAGGGATAAAAAAAAAATAATCAACTCCCATTCACCCTTAGCGCAGCTTTAGAGCAATTCCAACTGCTGCTCTGGCACCCAGTACTTTACCTGGTGAGCACATCTCCTTGGTGGTGGGTTGGGGATCTCTACTTTAGACCAGCTGTTCTTCCGGATGTTGTAAACAAACAGGTCGTTATACAGGTACGTCTGTTAGAGAGGAAGAGAAAATGCTCATCACTACAGCTCTCCACTGGACAGGGTCAGTCTGTGCAAGCACAAGCACCCCTGAGGGTTATCTGTGAGTTTGGGGGAGAAGGAGCATAGCACCGGCTTTTGTAAAGCAACAGCTCACCTGCCTCATCAGGCAGGGAAGGAGGACGACAACCTCCTCCACTAGACTGGGAGTCAGCAGCTTTTTCAGAGTGATCTACTGGACTGGACTGTTCTTCCCCAAACCCTTGATTAAGCCTGTTGATAGCTAGAGATAAGAGGACTTAAGAAGTTGGAGCTTAACACGGATGTTTGTATTAAAGTTGCCCAAACTGCTGCTCAAATCCAGAGACAGGAACAGCTTAAGGTAGCAAAGCAAGCAGAATTAGTTCAGCACATCACATTGGGCAATCCTAAGTTAGGCAAGTATCATTGGCAGGCTTGAGTTTTCAAGCTACGACATGTACAATTTCTTGGGGTTATAAAGACCAGTTTGTGTCCAGAAGCATCATAAACACTTGCAACTTGCAGAAATTCAGTAACAAGAGTGCCCACTTGCAAGTATTTGCTACTACACACATCTTCAAGGCAGGCAATGCCTTGCCAGCAGCAAAACTGCAGAAGGAGCTTGTTTTGAAAAGCAGAGGATAGAGATACTTCAATAGTTATCAAAAATGAGGGGCAGATATGGCTACAATTAAGTCTGGAGAAGTTATGAAGCCCTGAAATATTGATGCCGAGACAATCACTCTGACTCCTTAATGGGTTCTAGCATGTCTCCTTCCTGCCAACTGCTCAGGCAAGAGACAGTATCACGGCAGAATTAAAAGGCTATTTTGCTCTCATTCAGGGACAAATACATATTTTATGACTGCTGCCTTGAATTTCACTTCAAATGAGACTCATGCAAATTACAGTAAAAGGCAGGAAGAGGGTAGAATAAAGAAGAAAAAAATGGAAGTATACATTACTTTTTGGCCATTGAAATATTCACCTCCAAAAAGGATCAATTCGTCTTTCTCGGGGTGAGCAGAGAGGGAGCCGTTCAGCCTGCAAAACAAAGAGGGATGGCCACAACAATAGATGTGTAAGAGTTTTGAAGCTCAGAAGCTTGCAGCCTTTAATTCAGCCAGCGCTAGCACCTCTGCCCTCTAGCCACAAAGGTCTCTCCATCATCTGCCAAATTACTAGGCTGTGATATTCACCCCAGGGCTAAAAACTTCTCAAAGAAATTAACTTCTTAAAAACTTCCAGCAAGATTAATTTGACACTGTCTGAAATCTTCTCCTATTTTAGGAGCACACGTTACACTGTCATTTAACACGCCTTTTGACGTGAGCTCTTGAATTTTAATGCTGGTGTGTCAAGAACAAAAATTATTTTTATGGGGGCATATAACTATGGGTAGAACTGGGCTGCCTCACATCAACTTATCTGCGTCACTATTCTGCAGTCACCACTGGTCATTGCTCATCTACATACCACCAAAGTGTTTTACACTGTGCAGAGACAGATCCCTACCACTCCCAAGGATGAGCTAACTGACCACTGTAACACCCCTGTGAGATTAACAGTAGTGTACTGACCTGTCCCACTACGCAGAGAGGAACAGGTATCAAAGAGAAAGGCATTTATTTAACAAGCCACAGGAAACAGAAATACAGAACCTAAAAGTAGGCACACCCCAAGCTACACTTGGATAAAGTGTCTTGCATCTCATGACACACCCTTTTGCCTCTTAAGCCCAACTCCAGAACTTCCTCCTAACTTTTGCTTTTCCTCAGAACCTTGTAATCTAACCCTGCTTTGCCTCCTTTGTGCTGATGGGATAATTAAAAAGCAGATTTTAAGGCCAAAAAAAAAAGGGTTTGGTCCGTTTTTTAGCCAGAGATTCAACATACCAGATATTTTATAACTCCAGATATCAGCTGTGCCAGATATGCCTTCCACTCTTGGGAAATAACTTTCCATTAACTTTACCATTTCATTAAAAGCACCATCAACCACTGTGTGATAGCCAAAGCCTCATACAATCTCTTACCTGGGTGAGGGGGGTGGGCAGGATGACTCAATTACTTGGGTCTTTTTAGCATCTAAACTCTGGAATTCTGCTATCAGGGCTTCAAGATCCTCCTGAAAATAAAAAGCCAGACATGAGTTCCTTGACATGCACAGAGCCACCTGCACACCACATGAAACCAGAACTCACCCTCATGACTTCCCTTTATTTTTAAAAAAAGTTGCCTGCTTAGCTTCCTTTCATTCAAGAAATGGATGTGGAGTAATTCCACATATGCTTTAAAGATTGGTCTCCCCTAAAATACTAACAAGTTGCTCAGAGTCCTAAAAAGATGGTAGACAAAGCGCACCTGTAGATTTAGTGCACACCTGCTATTCCTGCAGGAGAAACACTGCACAAATCAGCAAGTAAATGCAAATCATTTAACTATATGCTACAATCCAGCTAGTTCTCTTCTTTGTCTGCAATGGAAAAATGCCTAAAAGGAACTGGAAACTCTTTTCTATTCCCAGCTCATACTTCTCATACTGGAGAGAAACCTGCACGGATTTTTATTCCCTTTCAACTGCTGTCTATTAAAAATAAAATCTGCCTCCAAAACTGCAGATACACCGTGTTGCAAGGGCAGAAGCAGGATTGCAGCTAGGGGGAGTTTTTGATCTACGATCTCTCCTACAACGACATTGCTCACCACCTCCCTTCAGTCAACCTTTCTGAAGGTTTGGTCAAAGCAGAGCTTTCCAAAACCTGGGGATTTTGTCTCTGCAGCATGGCATCAGCTCTCCCTGCAGGCAGGATACACGTGCGCTGGCACCTTCCACTTCTTAGGTTTTGCATTATGCTGGTAACACCACGTTTTGACCAGGGAAAAGTAGCTGTTTTGGGGCCTAAATACAAGCACCCACTTTAGGAGTGAGAAAAACAAACATTTTCATTGCTTTTAAGACCAGAAGAAAAGCATGAGGGAGATGGAAGGCAAGAAGGACCCTTAAACTGCATTTTCTTGACCTCCTTTTACATCTTCTGTCAACACGCTGCACCCAGCTTGTCAGCAATACGGCAAAAGTCTTCCTGGCAGCAGTTTCCATCTCACCCCTTACCCTTTTTTCTCCTTTTCCGAGGGCACTCCGCAGGCCTGTGCATGAGCACCGCAATCACGCTAACCCTGGAAGTTCCACCTCAAACCTCCCTCCGCCTGCACCTCTTGTACCCGGCTGATGACCTGCGGGCCCCTAAGTCTCTCAACCAAGTTACAGCCGCTTGCTCTCGGGCACACTCCTTTGCTTTCAACTTGAAATACCCCTGCCACCAACCCACACCTCCGACCTCCCCGTGCCTCCACCTCCGGTTTTCCCTTCAGGCCCAGTTTTACAAAAACGCCCAAGGCACCGCCGCAACGCCCCAGGGGAGGCCCAGGCCCCGCGGGCCGGGGCTACCGGAGCCCCCCGCTCCCGCCCCTCACCTCCTCTTTCTTGGCTCTGCGGGACACCTTCTTCTCCATCTTCGCGGCCGTCTTCTCGGCCCCCTTCCCCTTCTTCTCCCGCTTCCCCTTCTTCCCCATGGCTGAAAGGCCGGGCTAGGCCGCGCGGGGAGCACCGCGCTCGCCGCGCCACGCTGGCCGCCCCAGGCGCACCGCAGGGCGGGCAGCGGTGCCCGCTTCGGCCCGGCGCTTCCAGGCCGCGGCCCGCCTCCTGCCCGAGCAGCCCGGCCGCGGGGGCCCTCTGCAGGCCCGGCGGACTCGGTGCGGCCAGCGGCCGCCCGCCGCCTTCCATCCCGCGGCTCCCCAGCTCCGGGCTGGAGCTGAGGGCGTGCTGCGAGCAGGGGCTGCCCTGGCTCGGCCCTGGGAGCGCTGCCGGGCCGGGGAGAGGCCTCAACCCGGCTTCACGCACCGCCTGTCGCCCTCCCGCAGAGCCCAGGCCCCCTTTTGAGTCACCTTCCCATTTATTCCCGCCCTGAGGAGACCATTGAACCCACAAAATGGCCCCCTCCCCTCACACAAAATGGCCCCTCCCGGGGAAATAAAGAGCCTAGGGGGTTGCCCCAGGGTGTTAGCCAGGCTTGGGACGAGGCCCTGTGCAGAAATAAAAATGAACTGCGGGTTGAAAACCTTAGGGATTATGGGGGCTGCACTAGTGTGTTCGTTTTCAGATGCAAAGTTTTGGAAATGGGGATTTATCCAGGCCGGTCTCCGAGACCTGAGGCATCAAAAGCGCTGAGGGAAACAGCGGGCGCTGTGAGGCGATGTCAGGCAGCTGCTTTTTTCTCTCGATGGTGGGGAAGGAAAAACGACAATTTGGCTTTTTACATGGTATTTCACACAGATGCTGAGCCCAGGTAGAATTTCTGGGGAAACGACAACTTTGAACACATAACCAGCGTGTACACTGTAAACATGAGTTCAAATACATCTTTGAGCTGTGAGTTTCTTTTCATCCCCCTGTGCTTCAAAATTGCCTTTGTGATTGTTTCTCACTCCCAGGGAAGGAGTGCAGTCATTATATTTTTCACTGAATTCCCACAAAACCCCACATTGCCTAGAAGCGGGGTAGTTTTCATCACTGTCCAACCCACCACCTCACCCCAAACCAGCGAGGCTGCCCACTGAAGGTACACCTCAATCCCCACCGAGTTAACCCCAACATCCAGTATATGCCATGGAAATTGCAGGACAGATCCTATACCTTGAACGTCTGCCTACGCTTGAACCTCAGATCTTGGAAACACAGCCCCGAAGCACCAAAGGAAGAGCTGGGAAAATATCTTGAGCTTGCAGACAACCTACATCCCGACCAGTGTTTTGTTTGTCTGGTCTTTCTGAAAACATTGTGGTCAGGACTAAAGCTGCAGCGTGTCAATATTTATGTGCAGGAAGCAAACAGAAAGCTTGGGAGAGACCAGGTCAAGAGAATGAGGCAATTTCTCAGCCGACATAGGATGCAGAAGCTCTGCCGAGTTCCGTGGTGCTACATGCAGGCTAGGAAGTCTCCCTGCTGCTTCTTGGTCTTTAACCTCAGACACCAGTGTGTGAAAACACATCCCCTCCTGATGTCTACAGGAGTTTGGTCACTGATTTCTCTGGGGCCAGATCTTCTTCTAACTCTTTTTAGGAGGACTTTGAAATAAAAAAGGCTGCATCTTTGTGAAACCTGCTCTTGAAGTCTTCACCAGGCATCAGTGTATTGGGGGAGCAAGGGGTCTGTGAACTCAAATTGCATTCTCAAAACTTGATTTTCCATATTTCTGAGTGTAGCTTCAGATGTTTGGGGTCATTTGGCACTAGCCACCACGTGGGGAACTGCGTGGGGTAGAACATTCTTGGTGTGAGTTCTCTGATCTCTTGAACTATAGAGTCTAGTTTCTCATGGTTTATGTGGAAAAAAAGAGGATGAAAGGACAAAGAAAACTTTGCACTGCACTTTGAAAATACAAAACACAATATAAGCATGAAACAGGGCATGAACTTCTCAGGGATAAATATACCCCTGCTCCACCATGGCTATACCCCTGCTCCATCATGGTGTAGAAATCTTGCTGTAACTGTTAAGAGATGCGTCTTCCTTGAAGGCATCTGAAGGACACCTAGACTGTGTAGATGAGCCTAAAGATTGCGCCGTGAGAGCACCAATGCCCCCAAACACGAATTTAAGACTCCAAAGCTGACTAAGGTGAGCTCTTTTCACAGGCTTCCCATCACCCTGAACGGGAAAGGCCGCTCCGCATTCCCACACGGCCTGCACGGATGTACTCCTACACGTTCCAACAAACATCTTCACCCAGCTGGCAGACAGATGTGCGCTCCCAAACATGGCCAAGTCCAGGCATGCACACACACACACTCCCATGCACAGATGTCCTCGCGCTCGCATTTCTGTTCTGTCTCAGGTTTTGTTTCTGCTTTGTTTTGAGGAACATAGCATAAGCTCGCCTTTGCCTGCGTTTGCACATTTTGTTCTACTGCTATGAAGTTGCCCTGTGCTGTTATATCTGGCAGCCCGTCTCCAGTTCTGACCTATACAAAGAGCACGTGGTTTTACTTTGTTGGGTTTTTTTTATAGCCTGGAATATGCTCATTCAACAGGATGGTAAATCCAGCTGTATCAGCAAAGTAAAGAATAACAGGCATGAAAGCGTCAGAAAAGACTCAAAAGCTTTTTCCCACAAGTCTTCTTTGTGCTCTAACACTTGATTTATTTTTCCCTTGTGAATGCTTTCTGAAGCCAGTAGCAAGGAAGGAATTAACGACACAGATTAGGCGGGCGGACATGCTGACAGCACAGTAACTAAATCAACCCAAACCACATTGCAATTGCAGGAAGAGCTGGTGTGTTAAGAGTACACCGACACTGCCTTTAGAGAAAGATGAGCATGGAGATAAGTCCTGCAAACAGAGAGAACCGCAGGGGTGCCGAGTGGGGACCTCTTCAACCATTCTGGGATCCAACACAACAGGATTTTGGGGTAGGCCCTGCAGAGCAAGAGGAGAACGCTGCAGAAGAACACAAACTCATAGCTGCATAACACCCTGGAACACAAAATCACGCATGTGTAACGCCCCAGAACACCAGCATGTTGGAGAAGATCAGCAGACGTGGGGCTCCAAGTGCTGCATGTGCCTTGGGACACGCCAGGATGCACAGGAAAAACTATTTTCTTTAACTGCTGTGTGGTGTATAACTCATGCGGGAAAGCTTCACGTAACAAGTCAAAAAACAGGTCCCTCGGTCTCCTCCAGGCTCAGGCTGCAATTTTCCTCCTCCGCACATGAAAAATAGGGAGGAGAAAACCACAAAAAATCTGACCCCCAGGCTCTGGTGACAGCATTTCAAAGCCATTCATCTCCAAAGGCAAATACAGCTGAGGGTCAAGGAAGGGCACATGCATAGCCAAGGCTCATTTTGGAAAAAATACCTCGTATCAGAAAGTCTGGGGCTTTATCCTGGCCGTGCTCAGAGTCCAGCAGAGGCCACTCAGCCCTGCTTATGCATATAGCACCTGAAACTGGATTTGGACCAAGCAGACGGCTGCTGCAAGTCAGCAGTGGTACTTTGCTCTATTCAGGCTCATTTATAAGCAAAAGCTGACAGTATCTCATGGCCATTCAATTGGCTTCCTGAATTTTCTGTTTTGAAATTGGTGCTTTAATAGCTTGAAAACAGAGGAAGGCAGAGGTTCCCTGGAGGGAAGTACAAAGCGTGGCTTTATTCAGATACAGATCCCAAGGGACATCAATCTAAATCCATCAGCACATTGTCACACTTGAAGCCACAGATGCTCAGCGAGTCTGCGAAAGCCCTTACTCTTGCCATTCCAGTGGGACTTCATTGGGTTTTCTGTGTTTTTGAAAAGAAAATTGCAAAGAAAGAATTAAAAAGGAAAACAGAGCAGGAGAGTGGTTCAGAAAGTCACATTTCTGATCATTAATAATGGTGCAGCAATCTTAGATATTCCAGATAAGGAGGTTATAGCATTCTGGTGTTACAGCACTAATTATTAACATCAGTACCGGTAATAATGAAGATGGCCGCTCCAGTTGACGTATAGAAAACACCTGCTGGTAAAAAAAAAACACAGGGGTGGTAAAATAAATTCTCACCTGAATCCACCGCTGATCTACAGCAAATAAATAAGAATGTCTCTACCACTGATGGAGAGCAAATGAGCATGCCTCTCCCGTCTCTGAGCTCAGGCTTTAAATGCAGATGCTTCCATCTGAGCACTAAAATGAACAGCTAAGGCCTAAAATAGTAAGTTTGGCTTTAACATCGGACTGAGCCCCTCCAGACGATATTTCTGCACATGCGAAGCTTGCCCAGCCTGGCTGGGCTTGCTTCATTTTTAAGGAATTTACTCACAAAGTGCCAGGACGAGAATCGTGGTAAATACAGAGCAGGAAGCATGTGTTTCCTGCTGTAACGCTTCGTTCTTCAGCATCACGCCCAGCTCTAGGTCTAAAAACAAAGTTATTTTGCACAAGCACCCGTTCTAGCCTCAAAGATGGAAGAGAGGAACCTTCTCCGGGTACTAAAATACCCAGCTCAGTGTTAAGGCTGATCAGCATTTTAAGGGTGGCTGTGTGCTGGGAGAATTATACCCCTTCTGATTTGTGTAAAACAGCTGAAACTGCCTACGAGGGCGAGGCGTGAACGCTGATAGCGTGCCGATTGCCGTGTACTGCCAAGGGATCCTGTTCATGGGGCACGCACCTTCTCTTGCAACGAGCAGCACAAAACCGCTCAATTATTTCAGCTGTTCGCTGCGAACAGCTGCCACGTGAGAAAGGTCTGCTCCCACTGTTTACTGAACAAGTCTTTCCAATTTCCCACCATGCTGATAAGCACCAGAATCCAGAAATTCTTTTCAAAGAAAGGTTTTGCTCACTTAATGCAATGACACGTGCGTGCACGCGTATGTGAGTAAGCACAGGAGGACAGGACTCTTGGAGGAATGAATGTTTTCATGCTGGTCAAGTCAGCTTCTGCAAACTTCCTCGTAGAGCAGCCCCATTCTTCTGCACATGTCACTGCCTTCTTTTGCTTGTCCTTTTTCAGATGTCATGGATTGCTGCAGGACTGGTCTTTGCCTCCGCTATTTCATCAGAGCGGCTTTGATGGTGGTATTTCAATGTATAGGGTGTCCACAGTGTCACTGAGCCATGGCACTATTTACCAGCCCAGCCTTGAAGCTGCTTCCGATTAAAATGCTCCAGCAGCTGCACAGAAAATCTCCGTCCAGCTATTGTCACGTCTTCCGGTGACATTGGCCCCCATCAACCTGCTCGAATCAGCATGCCAGTTCCCAGAACGGCGATGAGAAAGCAGGTAGCTTAGACTGCCTTTGTGTCTGTCCTGGATCTTCATTAATTAGGCTAGCGAACCATTAATTAGGCTACCTAAGCTTCTTTAGAGATGCTTAATCTTCACTGTGTAAGGCAGTAGGGTTCACAATATCAAGGGAATGGAGTCTGGTTGATACCAGCTGAACCTCTTTTTCCTTACCTGTCATCAGGCTTGTTTTGCTTTATTCCCATTTTATTTATGAACACATTTCGATATTTTTCCACTCCTTTATGTACCCAGGTGATGCAGCGACACTCCTCTTAAATGCCAATGTCATTGCACGGGGTCCTGGCTCACCTCATCCTGGGGTGAGGGGTTTGTAGAGAGATTGGGTCCAGGTGCACAGCACCCCAGGTATCTTTGAGCCCACTTGGTCATTTCTAAAGGGAAGTATAAATAATTGGGTGAACCGGGTAGAAAAGAAGTGAGTAAAAGGAAACCCCAGAAAGCCTGGGGTGAGAAGTGAGGTCTGGGTGGGAAAGGTCATATTGCTCATAAGAGCAAAGCAGCCAAAAATACCTTAAAATTCTCCATCCTTATGTACACCACCTTTTTTTCCCCTTCCATTATTCAAATGCTAAGTCTGATGCAACCCAGGCCAGAATGTAGTAAGACGTGTAATGGCTTTTGTGTCCCACCAGGTGTCACCTCCTCTGCAGAGGAGGGCCCTGAGCCGGCTCCCACCCCACCATGCTGCAAGAATTGCTGAGACGTTGCATCATCTGCGGAGCTGCAGAGCTCTTGCTGGTGGGAAACTGATAACCAAGCCCAGGGCCAGGCTTCAGGATGTGCGAGGAGAAAAGCAGCACAATGTACTCAAGTGAACGGGGGTTGGTTAGGTGAAGAAATCCTCTGTATTTCAGTTTCTCCAGCTTTCACTGGTTCAGGTAGTGCCTCCCTCTTCTTAAATCCTCAGGAGACGGAGAAAGCAGTTCCAGCTGCAACTCAGTATTAATCCGATGGTTTTGCTTGCCTAAGAACAAGCCCAAGCACATTCGTTTCACCCAGGGAGATTTACTCTGCCATGAGGTGCCTGCACCACGCTTGGTTATTGCGATACGCCATCTCCAGAGCTGGAGCATGCAGTGGGTTTGCAGGCGCTGCTTTCTCTTGGACGCAAAGGACCGGCCACTGCATACGGTTACTGGTCCTGTTTCCCCTTGGTAGGCAGATACAAGTTCACTTAAAAATAATCAGTGCTCTGTTGACACCTAGCCAACACTCGGTTCCCATTACAAACCCCTTCATCACGACATCTCAGAATATTTTAGAGGAGAGGAGTGTTTCGCTTAAATGGAGAAGGAATACCAGGGGCAAATGATATCCCCAGTAATAGGAAGTCAGGCTGGGGCAGGACAGCATTTAGTATCTCGCTTATATATTAGCAGAGAAAGCTTTCATTTAGGTATTAGAGAAAACTAACTGACTGCCAGGCTACTGAGACATGAGGAGAGACTGTGGGGTGGCTGTGAAAATTCCAAAGACGTGTCTAAGACTCTGTGAGGCCAGGGTTGGCCAAAGATGGTTGGAGCGAGTCGACCTGCCTTGTGGCAAGAGTGGCCATGGGTCATTTCTCACCGTTCTCCCGTGCCCAACTTCTACAGTTTTTTACAGCTGAGGAGGTAAAGGACAGGGACTGACCCTACCTCAGCCCTGATAACAGTGGCATTGATGAAATCAATTCTGGTTTATCTTCACAAAAAGCCTGATGGGTGAGTAGGTTTTTCCACAACTGATTGGCATTCGCTTTTCCTGATAGTGCTGTGACAGCTATTGGGATCAGATTATCTACTTACTGCCGTACCTGCTGCTGTCACCTTGATTTGACAAGGCTTTACCAGTCTGAGCAATGCACTGGGGAGGGATTTGGTATGTTCTCCTGCTCCAGTTCAGTCTGGTTTTGTTAGCCCCTCAGTAAAGATAGCTCCATCCCTTATCACGCTAAACATTTACCCTCGGGAAATGATGACCCTGGCAAGATTCTTTGTGGTTTTGCAAAAGAAAAGAAAATATTTGTTCATTCTCAACAGCTTAGAAAGGTACGCTAGGGTATATTAACCACTCCGGTGAGGAAATGTCCTCCTGAAGCATCAGCCTTTGGGAGGAGGAGCTGCTGCAGGGGCGTCTGTGCTTTGCTGTCCTGGTTGTGGTGGGTATGAGAAACTGGGCATGGAGCAGGAGACATGGGAGATACATGGTCCATGGTTGCAATTATATCAAATTGACTCTTTCTCGCTCTTCCCTGTGAACCCCCCAAAACTCAGCAGACCCTCTAGGGAATGGTTAGCAATTTAGGGACCAAAGATAAAACTTTCTTTTTTCCTTCCAGCAGAACACCGTGTGTCACCTCCAAAGCCCACCACCACATCACAGTAGTGTTCTCCTGCATTGACTGTTTGGATAGATTCATACTCTGGCAAGTAGTATGATTTAGTTTTTAAAAGCTGATAATACAGCTGCTTCTGAACATGTTTCAGGATGTTTTTACAGATATGATGCAATAAGTGGTTGTCCCATATCTGTCTATCACTGCCTCAGTTTTCTAAAGAAAAGGTTTAATTTTAACCTCAAGTGAAAATAACACCCATTAACAGTTTCTCTATCAATCACTGGAACAGGTACTGTTTTCTCTCACAAATGACCATCTTGCTTTTCTGACCTGCGATGTCATTTCTCTTACTAGAAAAGAAAGAGTCACCCAGGAAGGCAAAACCCAGATCGTGGTGATATGTCACAGCAGGCTTCTTTCTGTGCTGTTTGAATGGCAAGCACAGCTTTATTCTTGAGATAACCACGTGAAAAACAACCTGACGTATCGCACACGATGCATTCTGCTGACGAAGCAGACAGGACTTAGGTCCCATTAGGTCCCATCTGAAAACCAATATTTACTCTGGTATCTGCTGCTCGCTCTGCAGTGCTGTCTGGCAAGGATCAGGAGTGTAAACCGGGTTTCCATGGTGGCTGTTGACACTTGGGCCAGCTTCATGCTTTCCCACAAGATAAACTGTCACATTATGGGCCCGAGGTGAGAAACAACTCAGCGGCACAAGGGAGGGAGTGGGATCGTGGGTCTGGTGGGCTGCAGGATGCCCGTTCCCGTGCTAGTCCTCTTGCCCAGGCTCACCAGCCAGCAGGGGGGTGGGTTACACTCCCATGCAAAGGGCCAGCTCTGATTTAATACAATCACTCTTCCCTGCTCTCCTACAAAGTGAGAGACCAGGACAGGCGCCAGGAAGAGCAGGACAGGGGGGATGTATTTGTGCAACGCCAGCTGCAGAAGCTGCCTGTTCCCCTCCATCGCCTTCATGGACAGGCTCCTCCTGCTCGCTTATGGCACCAGGGGATGCCGGTCTGCTAAAAAAGAGTACGGGTATTTCAATTCACCGTGAAATAAAGATGCTGTGCAGCCTTCACGGGGCAATCAGTCCTTCTGTACCGCACCGCTGGCGTGGGACATCCAGCGGAGAGGTCTGCCAGGAAAGTCCTTTCTTCTGGACAGAACTGTTAGCTCACATGAGCTGCATTACAGCTTTTTATCAGTGGGAATCGGTACATATCGGACAAATATGTAGCAAAGCGATCCGGCGATGCTCTGAACTGCAGAGCAGCTACCAGGAGAGGCTGGCGGCTCTCCCCAGGCACAGACTTGCCTGGCGAAGGGCTCAGCTGGAGGCAGGCATGGGCTGGTGCTGGAGTTCCTCATTCCTACCAAATCCCTCGGCCTTTATCCCATGCACCTGGAGGCCAGCGGGGTTTGAACAAGCTGGTGGTTATTTGCTGGGGAGAGGCAGCAAGCCGAGCACTGCCTGCGCCCCAGGCCACGAGGGGAACCTCACCAAAATTGGGGAAAATCCTTTAGCTCCGGGTGGTAACTCCATCAGTCGAAAACCATGGGGAACTTCACCCAACTGGTGCAGGGAGCTTGCCTTTGAGCAGCAATATCCAGAGCCCTTCGCTTTCCAAGGCGCTGCAATCCAAACTGAAAGGCTGTGGCCCAATTCCTCCTGCCCCCCCTTAGGGTTATTTGTACAGGGGAGGATTGCCAGCTCCTCCGCCTGCCCCACCGCCAAACCATGTACCCGGCAGGGAAGCTCTTCCTGACGTGCCTTCTGCTCTTTGATCTAACGCAGGATCAAGATCCCCTTTTCATTCCAGGTCAATTTACCTCTTTGTCTCCAATTCCCCATCTCTTCCCAAGCCTTGTTTCCGTCACATCTGGCTGGAGTTAACCAGCCTTGAGATTAATTTTATCCTTTCATCTCCACGCTATTTTCTCAGAGATGGGCGAGAGAGGAGTTTCCCCCATGTCTGTGGTTTCTTTCCAACACAGGCCCCAGGAAGGTTTGAACACGTGGCCGCTGAGGGTTGCCAGCTGCAGCTCCCCATCCCGGCAGGGTTTGGAGGGTGAGGATGCAGCAGGTCAACCCTCGCAGCACTCACATGGATGCTTGGAGCAAACCACCCCAAAACAACAACGCAGCACTCGCCGCACTGTGATTTGCACCAGCACCAGAACTGGTGCCTGTGAGACCGTGGCGCAGGATGGGCAGCTCCACAGAAAGGCTGGAATTCATTTAATGAGGGCAAGGAAAATCAAATTAAAGCATCCTTTCCCCGCCTAAACCCCTGCATGAATCAACAGAGCTGGCTTCAGCATCCAAAAGCTCTCAGGCTGAAGCCTTTTTCCCAGCGCACAGGCGAGAACAGGCCACAACAAGACGTGGTTAAAACACCCGTAGTTGCAAGTAAACGGTGTTTCTGCCGGGGATCTTGTTCTGCAGCAAACCAGCCCCTTTCCCAGGCACCCTTACGGCGCTGCGCTGAGCAGCCTCCTGGCTGCTGGCTTGAGTATAAGGCTCCTCTCCTGCAAAAAAAAAAAGAGCCTCCTGCCAGGAAGAAAGCAGAGCCCCCCCAGTTTCGGGGGAAGACGGGGCAGAGCTGTGCCCCTGCGGGCACGTTCCCACCCTGCAGGCTGCAAAATGCCTCCTGCTGTTCCCTTCTGATGCAATGGCCCTTTGGTAGGGTCTTGCATCAGACACCGAAGAGGTTGCAAGCCCACGGCCAGAGTTAGGCGGGTGTAGAAGTGGTTTTGCAGGCTTATTTTTCTGTGCTGAGGCCGGGGAAGAAATCCAGATGGTATTTGGCCCACATAGCGAGAAGAAAAATCCCACAGAGGCAATTTTGCAAGATTTTGGGGTCTATCTCATTTGACTTGGGTGCAGGAGGTTCTCTCAGATTTGGTTTAATGAGGACGACAGGCAAAAGCTGTTTAACCTTTGCTCAGCAGGGATAGCACCTGCTCAGAAGCTCCACGGGGTACTGGAAAAAAAGGCTATTTTTGCTTAAGTCTTCTATGTTTTAATTTAAAGTATTGATTTTAATTAAAGATGGAAACTAAAAAAAAAAAGCCAGAGAGGTTTGAGACTTGCAGGCTTTCTAACTAGGTAATGCCAGGCTTCTGGCTTGTTCTAGAAAATATTAGAGGTATACGAAGAAAACAAACATGAACAAGTAACAGAATTATTTTTCCATCCCCAAATGTTCCTTCTAAAGAAAAAACGTGACCAGCAATAGTCATTTTTGGTTACTTAAGAGGGTCTGATCTGCGCTGGGATTATTGTGGCTTTAAAAGGCTTTCTTCTCAGAACTGGCATTTTTATTTTGAAGCAATTATTTGCTCTACCTGAGGAAGCACTGCCCAGGTCACAGCTCTTCAGCCCCGGCCTTTCATTTCGGCTGCTTCCCCAGGCCCCCGCTCTCCCCCTCTGCCCACGCTGCCTGGAGCCCGTCCCGATTTCTGCAGCGATTGCACAACGCCTCATGTGAGAGCTTAAACTCTTTACATTGCGGAAAGCCAGTGCCTCTTTGAAAAGGCTATTTCAAGCAACTTTGTCAATCTGGCTTTTTTTTTTTTTTTTTTTTTTTTTCCCCCCCCTAATGCAAACACAATGTTGGCAAATGGCTAAATACCACTTAGCAGGAGCAACGCTGCAGACGGCCAGGCAGGCGGCATCGGCAGCGTTCGGAGTCTGCAGTTAACAGCAGGGAGCTCAGCCTTGGCATGAAGCATTCCCAGCCCTGCAAGTTCCTCGGGACACCTGGAAAATCCTCCAAAGATCCCACCAACCAGCAGACTTCAAACATGAAATAGTGCAACAGTGAAAAGGTGGGACCGGCCAGCGTGTCGGCAGCTTGTGGTCACCAAAGCGCGTTTGCTTTGGGTCCCTGTGGCGTACGGCGGCTGCACGGGGGGGGGATCCAGCCAGCTCCCCCCCCCAACAGCGCCCACGTCCCGGTGACTTGTAGGCAGCTTTTGCCTGCCAAGCCTGGGCGCCCAGCGTGGTCCTTGCAGTAATATCTGCACACGTGGCTCCTCCTCGCGTGCCTTTGGCCGGCCAGGTCTCCCTCTGGCCACCCAGGTCTCCCTCTGGCCACCCAGCCGCTTCCCCGGCTGCTGTTGATACAACCCCACAACGTTCAGCTTGATTTGCTCAAGACTCGATGTAGAAAGATTACATTTACTGATGGTTTTATTATCTATCAGCAATTGGTCTGCTGACTTTTGTTTAATGAAAGCCAGCAGTGACCTCGTTTCAAGTCCTTGCAGGCCCAAATGTGTTTCGCATATCCCTTATCGCACGGAGACTTGCAGGGCTTTAGTCCCTATGAAGCTCAGCAGGAGCTTCACTGCCCACCCTTCTACTGGTGGAGGTAACACAACCCCTCCAGACATTGGGTTTTTTAATTATTTTAATTGATCTGGTGTCTTTGCAACAACGCTGCTCTCAGATACAACATGCACCGGCACCTCCGTGCGGCTCGTTACACCACAAAACCTCCCAAATACCTGAGATGCCCAGACCTGATTTATGAGCCCTGCAAAGCCAAAGGCTAAGAGGGATGAGCTCTCCCGCCCGTGTAGCACGCAGCGGTTACACAAGGCGAGGAGCTGCACGGGACGAGGGGGGAGCCCGTGCTTTTCCCAGACAAGTTTGAGCAGAAATGACCTCACTGCAATCCGGAGCCAGGCTCCTGGAGACATTGACCAAACCAGCCAGAAAACTGGTCCAAAGTGGAGAACGCGCTCGTGTTCCCACCGTGTAGTTACGCTTTTAGGGTTTGTACAGGCATAGTGCCACATCCTTAGAATTTGCTTATGGCACGTAGCACGCACAAAGCTCGGTGCCTTTTATTTTTATTACTCGTTTCCACGCTAACGCTGTTGACTGCTCTGGAGGCCATGAGATTCATAACTTGCCAGTGCATTTTCAGAAGCCTCAGAGGTCTTTGATGGTGCCCTGCTCCAAGCTTGCTTTGAAAGAGCCCGGCACAGTGCACAGACAGAGCACAGACAAAGACCTTCTGCCGGTCTGCTCGGAGGCAGAATGCACAAATCCATGCATCCCTACCCACCGGGGCTGCTTTGTAACCCGTGTGTGTCCCCCTGCCGCTGCCGGCGATGTGCTCTGGCTCTGAAGGACACAGCGACAAGTGATGACAACCCATGCAGAGAAGCTGGGAGAGCAGGACAGGATCCTCGAGCTGGATCATTTCAGTGCTTATTGCCCTGGCCGCAAAGAGGAGGCAGGGAATGGCTTCCAAAAGGAGGTGTTGAAAAGAGCTCTTAATACCAAAAAAGCATTATTTTTCTTCCATAATCTGTCATCCTGCCCATTTCCGTTGTCTCAGGCCCTGTCCCTCACCCTGGCGTCCTTCCCCTGCTCAGCGCCTCGCCAGCTCCATCCAAACTGGGCTGCCGCTCGGCTCCTTGCCGGCCAGCGCCGCTGCCACGGCTCCCGGTGCACACGGTGGGTAATCGGATTGTGCTGAAAGGGCTTTCAGCTCACCCAAATCCGGGGGCAAGCTCCCCCAGGCACCTACTTAACAAGACTAAAGCAACAGGCACGATTCCTGCTCCAGCAAACCTTGACCGCAAGCTGACTTTCGGGGACAGGGTGCTGGCAGAGCCCTTCGTGTGAACACGAGGTGCCTTGCACGGTGTTCCCGCAAGGATGCCGAAGGACAAGTTCGTTAAATTAGGAAAGAGAGGCTCAGGCAAGAGGAATTGCCATTTCTTACTTCCTTGGTCTCTAATTCTATGCAGCTATTCAAATGTGGATTTACTTTTCTCGTTGCACAGCTTGGATGAAGACAAATGGAATTTCCAGCACTTTTTGCCCCATGGATTCAGGCAGCGCTTTTTACCTCTTCTCAGCAGGTGGGCAAGATCGTTCACAGCTGGGGAAACTGAGGCACAGCCAGGCACAGTGGTGGTGGGCTGGAGGAGAGCCCAGATTTCCAGGTTCCAGCTGGGGGGGGATGACAGTCTGAGATAGGCAGAGACCTTGCATACTCAGTAAATATGCAGGGGGGAAGAAAACTTAGAGGTATTTGTAAAAAAACCTGCGTTGTATTTCAGGGTCTGGTTATCAGGGAGTTAGAGGCGTGCGATCTACAACACCCACTCTTCTATAAATCCTGTGCTGCTGAGCTCCAACACCTCAAACGGGTCTCCAGCAAAATCAGGACAGACTGGCATGTTCTGAAGTGACACCTTTATTTCGTGGCTTTTGTACAACAGGTGAAATATTAGGGACTTTTTTTTTTTTTTTCAAAAAAAAAAGGGGCTTCCAAGCAGGACTTCCGTTGCTTCAATATTAAGGGGACAATTTTGTTGTCAAGGTGTATTTTGCTGCAAGGAAGTTTGTCAACATCAATTCTCCTTTTATTGAACTTCCCCATCATTAATCTTGGGTTTGGTGTATTAATTTATCTGCCGCAGAGGATCCCTTTATGAGTCCTATCCACAATTCCTCATCAGCTCCTTCCTTTCATTTAAGTTTGCAGCCTTGAAGCAGTTCCCAGCCCGTGTCACGCCCCACCCTTAGTGGCTTCTGCCCAACCCAAACATATTTAGGGCCTTTCATCTTTCGCACAAATCTTCAGATAAACAACTGGTTTATGGCTTTTTGCTGGGCTTGCCGCCAGTTTGCAGAGGCATTTCTACCTGCTGCTTCCAGGGCTCACCCTTCTTTGGTGGCAGACCCCCGTGCTTCTCTCTCCGTGCCACTCAAACGCAGGCGCTCCTGGGTTTGGGGAGAAAAATGGCATGGTTTTGGTTTGAGGGAGGAACGATGTCGGTCTCGCTGCCCGTGTGCCCTCCGGGAGGGCTGCGTTCCCATGCCTGCCCCCTCCCATCACCACTGCAACCTCCAGCCCTCAGGACGTAAGACCAGCAGCCACCAGACCAAAGCTGGGGAGATGTGTCTAGACAGCTTGGTGCTGCCTGGGGGCCACGCTGGATCCACATGTGGCTCCCGTGCAGCGAGTCCTTCCTGGCCCAAGCCCAGCACGAGGCTTCCTTGGCCACCCTGGGGCTTCCCTCGCCACCGCTGATGAATCCATGTTCATCCTCTGAAGATGAAGGCATGGCTGCTGCGGTGGCACCAAAGGAAAAGGACAACTCGGGGGGAACCAAGAGTCAACACGTGGCCACAGGACCACCTCAGGAGCTGTCAGTAGTGACCTTTCAGAGAAAACTCATCTGCAACACGAGGTCTGATCCCTTCCCACATTTCTCCTTCCAGCCTCGGACTCACAAAACCTCTTTGAGGCTGAGGCTGCGCTAGGGCTATTGCACTTAACAACAAACCCTTTTATCTGAGCTCTTTTTGAACTTCCTGCACACATAAAAGTTGTCTCAACAACATCCCCTGACACCGAGCGCATGATTAATGCTGCCGTGTGCGAAAAAACGCTTCCTGCCTTTGTCTGGGGCCGCACGCCTGAGCACTCGCCCGGTGCTCGTGCGGCCGCAAGTCCAAGTCCTCTCCCGCTCCCCGTCCTGCAGCCCCACAGCCCCCACCCCGCTGGGGTGACCGGACCAGCGCAGCGCTCAGGACCGGCACGTGGAGTGACGTTACGCAGCAGCGTTGCAATTTTTCTGTTCTGCTTGCACTTCCCAACACTCTTCTCATCTGCGGTTTTAGTGCCCTGCCAGGAGATCCCGTGCTGCCGTCAACTTTGTATTTGATGAGCCTGCAAAGTGCTCGTTCTCCGGGGGGCTTTGCCACCCCTGTTCATCTCTTCCAGATTGCGTGTGCTGAACTGGCCTGAACCAGGAGAAGATCCATAGGCAAGCTCTGCAGACCCCCTCCCTCCATTATTAACCACTTTTACCGGTGTTTTCTCTCTCCCAAACAACTATTACCAAGATTAATTCCTTCTTCAAGGGTGGTAAAACACTGGAACAGGTTGCCCAGAGAGGCAGTGGAGGCCCCATCCCTGGAGACATTCAAGGCCAGGTTGGACGGGGCTCTGAGCAACCTGATCTAGTTAGCAGTGTCCCTGCTGACTGCAGGGGGGTTGGACTAGATGACCTCTAGGGGTCCCTTCCAACCCAAAACGTTCTATGATTCTATGATTCTTTCAAACCCCATGGGAAGCTCAGTGAGACCTGAGCCTCCCAAAGACCCAAAGGTGCAAGGCCCTGGAAGCCTGGTGGTCTGCTGAGGGCTGAGCTCCCTCCACGAAAGCTGCGTGTCTCCCCCCGAGATGCTCTTCTCCATCTCTCTGCTCACCGTGTCCTCTACAACAGCTTCTTGCAACCTGTCTGGGCTACCCCTGGACCCTTTACCTGCACCGGCATCCTCTTTGCCGCCTCCCAAGCAGCTCTGAAGGCCTCCAAATCCCACGGCTGGAGCTGTGCTCTGAAACGCAATGCTTTATCTGGCAGCAATTCCTTGGGCTCGCTCCCCGCGAAGAAAGGCTCCAGCACGGGAACTTCTCCAAGCAAGCCTGTAGCAAACATGGATGCGAATAACTCCCTGTGTCCCTGTGCTACCGCCTTATCTGCCCGTTAAAGCGCTTTGCAGCACAGCACGGGGCCCGCTGCCTCTGGCAGGCTTCCCGCGGGCGGCACAGCCCTTCTCCTCCAGCGGCCCGCTTGTGGATGCATTGTTGGCTTGGCTTATTGAGGTTTCAGATTTAATTTGCCAGAGTTTCTTCTCTCTTCTGTCTTCCTTCTTTGGCCACAGCTGTCACTTGTTGCACGATCTCTTGTCAATCGCTCGTGGCACATGCTCTTTAGCCATGCTGGCTTTTAGAGATTTTTGTTCTTAGATGACTCTTAGTTCCTCCACCAAGAGCCTCTAATGCCGTATCGGAGAGCCTCCGTGCCCCCTCTCGCACCCATTACCCTCGTAACTGCAATCTCACTCCTCCACCTCTAACTTTTTCCTTTTTTTATACGCATGTATTTAAAGTTAAATGTACCGTGGCAGCTGGGTTTGGTCTCACAAGGACGCTGGGCTTGAGCAGGTAACATTGCAGATTCCCTCTTCCAGCAATACCTTCTGGAACAGCCACAGTGCTTGAGTGTGAATCAAGAATCGCCTCTTTCTTGTGAATTCTCTCCTTGTTCAGGACACTGGTTGACTGCAGCACCTAAAATTCAGTATGAAATTTGTGTATAACATCTATTCTGCCTATCTAGGCATCACCGAAGTCTCCCTTTACTACTGGGTTTTCTTTGCAGCCTTCCTAAGCTCCAATAGCATTCCATGCTCCTTTCTTCCTCCTGGGGGAAGGTATCAACAGAACAGTCTCAGCACCGACTCAGCACCATCTTCTCCTTTAGGAAGGAAAATTCTGAGCTCTGCCATCCGCACACCCAAAAGTGCAAATCATCAAGCAACCCTCACACCTCCACCTTGCTGCATCCCCTCCCTCTAGCCAGGACCCAGCATCCCTAGCATGGAAGGACCCGGGGAAGAGCGGCTGCAGCAGAGGATCACTTTCCCCATATAAACTTTGATACCTTCCTGCTGTTAAGACCTTTTTTTTTTTGGCTGCGAGCTTTCACCAGCAGCATCTCTCAAGGGGTGATGGTTTTAAACTGAACCAGGGTAGGTTTAGACTGGATCTAAGGCAGAAATTCTTTACACTGAGGGTGGTGAAACCCTGGCAGGGGTTGCCCAGAGAGGGGGTGGAGGCCCCATCCCTGGGAACATTCCAGGCCAGGTTGGATGGGGCTGTGAACAACCTGATGTGGTTCAAGGTGTCCCTGCTCCTGCAGGGGGGTTGGGCTGGGTGACCTCTGAGGGTCCCTTCCCACCCAAACCATTCCATGATTCTATGATCTCTGTCATAGAACCATGCGGGTGTGCCCTGGGGATTAGGACATCTGCCGCCTGCTCCCACCTCTTGCCCAACGCTCACCCACTTTTCCCATTCCCTTGGTTTTAACGCAGGCGAGACCAGAAAGGGTAACTGGAACTGAAAAAAGGAGGATGGCGATAGGGGAATGGATGCTGACATTCCTAGGCTGTGCTCCTAGACCCATCCGCAAGAGGAACGCTTGGAAAGCCCGAGCTCAGGTGCTGATGGACGTGGGATAAACAAGGCAACCTTTGGCAAAAGAAAAATTTTAGAGGCAAAGACCAGCAACGCGAGAGTTGTGATTCAGCTTTCTTTGTTAAAAAAACAAAACAGTAACCCAAAACGTAGAACAACCCAAACATTTAACAGATTTGTTAACCACAGACATAAAAGAATCAAGGAATACTCCAAAAATACATTGCAGGAGACAATCTCGTTTTACAAGGCAGTTGGATTAAGTTACTACTGGCTGACCAGCACTTGGTCAGTCGTGGAATAGCTGTGTCGACAGGAACACAAACATTGTAAATAGACAGCGCTTACTGTAGAAGTATTAAGACTAAAAGATATTTACCCCTTAAAATAAATAGAATGTCATCTACAGCAACATTTAAATTAGTAAAATATTTTTAAAGCAACCAAATATAACAAAATTGTAAATCAGATCTAGATTTTCTTCTGTATGTTAAGATCCTTTTTTTTTTCCTGTGTTTTTTTTTAAAAAAAAAAAAAAACAAACAAAAAACAAAAATACAAACTTTAGCAGAAAGGTATCTCTGAAAAGTCAGGTTATTCACTAGGAGGGAATTTCCCCCTCCTCTTGTTCTGCGGGCCAGCGCAAGGTCCAGGTACCACTTAAAATTTTCTTCCTTTGCGAGGATTTAGGTGAGACATGGACCTCACCCTGTCCTCTGAACAGATCAGGATGTTTTCCCTACCTGTGAAATTCATCCCAGCGCCGGCGCCGCCGCCAGGCCCCGCAGTGCCACATCCCGCTGGCTGGGACGCGGGAGAGCATCCGAGCGCTTGCAGAGCCCCCGCGCCGGGATGAATGCCACCCAACGGGAACAATTTCGGTGTAGATATAAAGTCTCTTGTAGGCCATTTAAAAATTAATTCAATATTTAAAAAAATATTTTTTTTTTAATTTTTTTTATTTTCCTCATTAACACTTCAACAGCTGGAGGAAGCAACGCCCCTTCTCACGCAAGGAACAGGGGGCTAAAAGCAAAGAAATAAGCCTCTGGGCAGAGTTCCCTAGGGGTGACCTAATCCAAGCCACATTTCCTACGTGCAGCTGAACCGCACTTGGCTTTGACTCCCCGCAGCATCCCGCCCGCCCGCACCCCCCCCCCAGCTGCTAGTTCCAGTTCGAACCGTGTAAACTGGGAAAGAAACGTCTCAAATACAGGCAAAACCAGCGTAAGGCTGCCCGGCTGTAACTCCTCAAGAAGCCACCAGAAGCGAAGAGCCCCTGGAGCATCCCTCAGCGCTCGCGGGATGCCCTGGCACGGGCAGGGTCCCCGGGGGAGGCGCGGGAGCAGATTCCCATCACCGCAGGGAGCCGGCTGCCGCCATCCCTGGTCGGCAGCCAAGCGCCGCCAGTTCCAGCCGCGCCGGCCCCGAGATGCTCGCTGGGCTCGCAGGGCCGGCACAAGGCTGCGATTCAGCCCGCGGGGCGCTGCCGAGGTCACGGCGCCGGCCGGCAAGACCTCGGCATGAGCCCTTGGGGGAGCCGGAGCCGTCTCGCCCCTGGGCTGCCCTTTCCCAAGCTCCAGGAGGAAGCTTTGTTCCAGCCCTTTCTCCATGGCCAACGTCACCTTCCCCTGTCGTTAGAAATGGAGTTGTGCAACCAGTTGATTGGAAAAGCTGGCGTCCCAAATAGCCGCAGTGTTGCACAATAACAACATTTGGCCGCTTTCTTCTTTCCTTCTAATTTTATTTTTTATTGAAGCCCGAGAACACTGTCGCCTCAGCTGAAGGCACGGGTGCCTTCCCTAACTGAGAGGAAACCTTCCCCGCGATTCCCCACAGCTGGACCAAGGCTCCGCCACCGCAAACACCTCCCCGTGGTTGGGAAGAGCTCTGCCGCGACGCCGCTGCCCCTCAACTCTGCTCTTGGGGCAGACCCCCAGCGGAGGAGCCCATGGAGGAGCCCATTTTATTCCCCTGCCTGAGCCACCCCCAGGGAGAGGGCTCGGAGAACAACAGGAGTTGTTCTTCGGAGTTTCAATCCAGTTGAAGGGTCTTCAAAGTTTGTTCAACAGTGACAGAATCCCTTTGAACTTGGTATCCCAGGGAGGGTGCCGTTAAAAACAAAAGCATGTTTACCAGAACACGGGATCTGAGATGGGAAACACTGCAGATACTGCAGGAAGTTTAAAAAAAATTTTAAAAAAAGGAAAAAAAAAAAAAAAAATCCACCTAGGATGACTTAAATCCCTCCCATTTTTGGCCGGGAACGTTTTTTTTTGCAGGGCTGGTTCCCCTCTCAGTCGGGAAGAAGGTTTCCTTCTCATTTAGAAAGAGGAACCCAACGGGTAAGGAAGCGCCTGGCCGCCGGCGCCTGCACGCCCCTGCCCTACTGTTTAGCAATCCCTGCGGGATGCTATTCCGTGACCAGCCCAACAACTGCCTGCCTGGCAGTCAAAATACTTAAAAACAAGTTAAGAGGAGCGATAATTGAAAGGGGGTTCAGGACAAGGTCCAAGGCACTCCTGTGGCACGGCCATCGCTTGCAGAGATACACAACCATGGCTCCCCGGTTGGACTCGATGACCTTAAAGGTCTTTTCCAACCTAAATGATTCTATGATTCCGTGATTCCATTGACATGACCGCTCCTGCTGTATTCGCAGACTGCTGTCATATGAGAGATTCACGCGGTACCTCGCTGAACTGTAGCTACTGTTCAGGAAAGCAAACTCACAGACGCCGTGGCTGGACGTGTCCTTTGCGGGAAGGGTTTATCTCCTTCAACGGGCATGAGACCGATCACGGGCTCGAAAGAGCACAAGCGAAGAGAGACACAACAGAAAAATCCCACGTCCAGTGCTGGGAACGAGGAGAAATTCTCTGTGAAGTCTCCCCGCTGCTCCCCTCGCCCCCCATGAGACATCTCATTCCACGTTTGAGGAAAGCGAGCATCAGGGAGGTCTTTCACGGGGATGTATTCCCTCCTTTTCCACACCAAAATCCAGCTGCACGTGGCAAGCCCCCGAGGGCAGCAGACGCTCCTGGCTGCTGATCTGAGTTACAAGCTGTCGTGCCAGACTGACAGCAGTTTCACCCATTGGAGGAAAAATTACTTCAGTTGTGTTTTCTTTAGAAAATGGAATTCATTTTTACCCCCTTACTCATTATCTCCCTAACCTCCAGGGAAAAATAACCCAACCTCTTAGAGCCACGTCACCAAGCTCTGGTGGAGGGGAACTATGGGGGTCAATGAATCCTGGCTAAAAGAAATCAGGTTTTTGAAAGGTAGACTTTGAGATGTGAGCTGGGGCTGACCAAATTCAACATTTTTGTCATTCTGCACTGGTTCAGTTTCTTCCTATACCTCTATTGCCATGGAGACGCTGGCGAGATCACCACAGTGTCGATGCCAGAGCCAGCAGGTTAGTACGAGAGAAAGATCTTTAGCAGCAAGTGAAGAATCAGGAAAATTCGTCAGGAGCAAGCAAGCGAGTCAAGGATTTAATTAAGATCAGTTAATTAATAAAAAAATATTTCTCAGTGTGACATCTCCTCATTAAAACCAGTGTGAAAGGTTCACCAAGAGGCTACGGTGTAGTGATGGGTCTTCATCACTGATGAAAAGTCATTTAAAGACGTGTCCAAACCAAGCAACCCCCCACGCCTTTGGGAGATTTGAACCTATTTCTGAGCTCTCTGTGGCGTGGACTTGCGTGCTAATTTACATGGGATTGAGGTGGCTGGGAGTTCTTTGCCTCACAAGTAATTCCACTGGTACACATTAGCACTGAGGGCCCCTGCGTTGAACCCAGGCCCTGCAGGAACCCAGCCCCGAGACCGTTACAGCCAAAAAACGGCGAACCAAGTGGTAGGTGACAGACTGAGGTTCTCTCTCGATGAAACAGGTCCAGCATAAACAGCGATTTCCCATCACTACCCTGCCAAAACATCTCAGCCTTCAGCTGGAAGAGGATTCCAAAAATCGAGCTCAGCCTTTATGGTTCACGACCTTATTTATGCAAACACCTCTCCGCAGGTGCTGGATCTGAGATGCTCCAATTCATTGCACGTAGGTCCCTGAACAGCCAGGCACTGGCCTTAACTTTGGGTTCTTCCGCAGTGTAGATGTACCCAAACCAACTGCTACTCCCCACAGGTTAACTTAGCTCCAGGAGAGCTCAAGCCTAACACGTGTCAAGCGGCACCTGAGCTGGCTTGGGTACCTCTACACTGGGCTGCCATGGAATAAGCAACCTGACAGCAAAGGTTTTCGGCGTGATGATTGTCTCTCCCATCCCTCCTAACACTGCCTCAAAGCAAAGACGCGTGGTCGGCGAAGCAATAGCCAAGAGCTGCACGTAGACACTCGTTGACGGAGTCACGGTCACCGTCACGCACACTTGAACGGAAGCTGCCACCTGCCATAACACACACTTTTTTTTTTTTGCTAAAGAACTTCTTAAAAGGACAGAGCAAGAGCTAGTACCATCGGTGTCCTTAATGCCTGGTCATCCAAAATAACTCTACGCCAAGAGGAGAATCCAGTAGGAAGCATTAGGTCTTGGGAGGATCCCGGCTTCCAAACAGCTTAGTTTACAAAAATACCAAGGAGAAAGAAGTAGTTGAACAACCCATTTGCACAAAGCACGAGCACAAAGACGATCCGTAACAGAGACTGAAGCAGCTCACTGGGGGGAAGAAGACGCTTTTGATTTCCAACTGACTACCACCTCGAGCGCAGAGGCACCACGAGCAAACTGTTCAAGAACTGCAGTTTTGCTGAAAAGGCGATGCTTTTGACCAAATTAAAGCCACATGTTCCTAAGAGGACAGTTCTGACTACTTGGGAACTAGAGGAATTTTGGGTGGGCTCTGGGGATGGGATGGCACCGCCCACAACAGCAAAACAAGGTTTCACATGAGGATCGTAGGTGCCACCCCAAGACCACTCCCTGAACAGGAAGATGGTGATGGGGGCATCTCACCAAGCCAAACCCGACACTGCAGTTTTGCAGGAGGGAGGAACAGGCCCACGGTCCCCGTTTCTTAGCACAAACCAGAACATCTACAGCAGACCGAGATTAAAGCCGGGCTCCAGCCACCCAGGGACATCTGCCCCTTTCTACACCCCCAGACCCAGTTGGTCCCATCTCCACTGCACCTTCTAGAAGAGACACAGCCTAACGAAGGGCGTGGTGACAGACCCCAGGGAACGAGCCAAGGGAATCCCACCCCTATTTTCTCTTTGCAAATGGTTTGCGGGTGAACACGAATCGCACCAAGGGCAACAAATGGGCCACTTGGAGACCGTGACGTTGCTCATCCCATGCTGGATGGTAGCCTATCTACGGAAAAACATGGGAGTGAGCAAGCCTCTTGGCTTTCTGCTAATTGCAATTCCCTGGGTTTATCAGGAGGAACTCCCCCTCAGGCCTGCACCCGCCCCAGGGATAATTCACAGGGCCACGGGATGGGGATAATTCGCAGGGCCACGGGATGGCCATTTTGGTGAAGAGCATCCTGGGGGGCTGGCTCGGTAGCAGGGAGATGGCTTGGATCTGAGAGTTAAAAGCCAGGCAGTGGCAGGGGACCCCGAGTGCTCCAGTCGGGAAGGCAGGGAACGTCAGGTGAGGCCTCCCCACATCATTTCTCTGACACTGGTCCTGCTCTGCCTTGTCTCACCTAAGCCACTGCCAGCGGACAGAGTCCAAAGCATCCAGCAGCACGCATTTTGGGATGAGTTCCGTGTGTGTGTGTGTGTGCGAGCCAACCTCAGCCAACCTTTGCTTCCCAACCACCCGCCCTTGGCCAGGCAAGGCCAGGCTCAGGACCACCCCGTGGCTCTGCGACAGTCTCAGCCCCAGGCACCTCAGCACAGCTGGCAACGCTCAAACTGGGCTTGTGAGTAGATCTGCCCTCGGCTGGGGGACCCCAGACCCAAACCAAGTCAGCCTACACAGAACTGAAGTGCAGCCCTCAGCACCACACACACACACGGCGCGGCCGATGGGAGCCGCTGCCGCCGGAGCCCTCCGGAGCTGCCAGCAGGAATTCCCACGGTCGTACCAAGAACTTCTCATCACAGGGTTGCTCATCTGCCAGGCGAAAGGGTGGCAACGGCGGGGCTGGAGGAGGCAAGGCAGAGCCGGGGGCACGGTGTCAGACACGAAGCAGCTCCGACGGGGTGCTTCGGTGCTGAGGTTTCGTTTACGAGGGATCAGAAGTGTTTTCTCCTTGTGTCGTCTTAAAATAATATTGTGCGTTTCCTCGAGCTGAACGTCTCTGCTTTTCCTGCTTACGATTCTTGCGGAACCACTTCCATCAGTTTCTGGCACAGGACTGTTGCGGAGACTATGGGGAAGAAAGCAAAGTACGGGTCAGAGATCGCACACAGGGGCCCAAAATACAGCTCAGTCTCAGTTCATGATACTCTGCCTCCAAAGGGCTGACCAGTTCTGGGCTCCCCTGCTCAAGAAAGATGAGGAACTCCTGGAGAGAGTCCAGAGGAGAGCAACAAGGATGATGGGAGGACTGGAGCATCTCCCCTAGGAGGAAAGGCTGAGGGAGCTGGGCTTGTTCAGCCTGGAGAAGAGAAGGCTGAGAGGGGACCTCATCAACACCTACAAATATCTCAAGGGTGGGGGTCACGAGGACGGAACCAGTCTCTTTGCAGTGGTGCCCAGCGCCAGGCCAAGGGGCAATGGGCACAAACTGAAGCAGAAGAGGTTCCAGTTGAACGGGAGGAAGAACTTCTTGACTGTGAGGGTGCCCAAGCCCTGGCCCAGGCTGCCCAGGGGGGCTGTGGAGTCTCCTTCTCTGGAGATCTTCAACCCCCGCCTGGCCGCTGTCCTGTGCCCCCTGCTCTGGGTGAGCCTGCTTGGGCAGGGGGGTGGCACTGGGTGAGCTCCCGAGGTCCCTCCCAACCCTTGCCAGTCTGGGATTCTGGGATTCTGTGACCCATTTGCCTCCCCCCCGTGGTTCTGAGCAGGATCGGTCCAAATACAATTGAAGACCTGAAAGCAAATGAGCCTGGGCTACTCCCTGCTGATGCCCAGAACTTAAGCATGGAACACTGGGAGCTTTGCTCCTGCAGCAAGGATGCTGTACTGCCCCGAGAGAGGCTCCGGCACTTCTGGACACTGGTCTCTAATTGCATGGCGATACGGTAACTACGTTTGGACACCAGAACTGCAAGGAGCCAAAACCGAGTCAGGCACAAGAGCAGGAACAGGCATAGAAAATAGGAGCTGATGCTTTGACTTCCAACTGGGAAAACCTTGGCTGTACGTGCAGGCAGCCTCTTTAAAGGCTCAAGCACCTGGGACAAAACCACTCGGCGTACTGAGCACAACAAGTCCACAAGCCTTGCTCAGAGCAGGTGAAGAGCAAAGGAAGCATTTCAGACCCAAGCTGGCCCAAGGAAGGTGCTCAACTGAAGTAACTTTCTTCTTCCATCCCTTAGCTTTGGTGGCTGGCGTCCCAACACAGCTGCGCTTTCCGCCGCTTCCCCGTGGGCTTGGAGATGACAAAAGTCTTGCCAGGTAAAGCTACCACTAACTACACATGAAATCAAACTCAGATCAGTTGGAGGTGATCAAATTATCTGCGGTATATGAATATACACACGTGTGTTTGAAGCTCATGTTTCTAACTGGGCATCTGCAGGATTATCAGTCTGTGTTCCCAGAATATTTTCTATATTCTATGTTCACAAGCCTTTGATGGTAGAAAACAATTACTATGGTAATTTGCCACCCAGGCACTGCAAAAATGGCTTTTCCAGGAACTGAGCCTAATATTCAGAATACAAAAGTGAGAGAGAGAGAGATGCGGGGCGGGGGAAAGAATAACAAGTGCTGAGCACTGTTAAAAGCCCTTTTCTTCTTCATAAAAAGCATCCAGCCAAGGCTGGGCATTTCTCCTCATCTGCTTTTCTAGGTCAGCCCATTGTATGAGAACTGGGAGGCAGACGGTAGTTTCGTTCCCTGGACAGCACAGATTGACTTTCTTCAGTCGGGTGTCCAGGCAGAGGCCGCGTGGGCCAAGCGCAGCCTCTCCATCCCTTCAGAGCACACCGTGGTGTAGCAGCAGCTGTCGGAAAGCCTTGTACAAAGATACCTTCAAAATAAACCTCGTGAGAGAAAACATCCCGGGGATTTTCCCCTCCCTCTGCTCTGCTGCCACATTTTGATGCCAAGGGAGAGCTTTGACTGGATCAGAAGTGTTAGCGCTGGCTAAGCCACGGACTGGGACTAATTCCGACTTTTCAGCAGTCAAACTGAGGCCAACTGTGCCCGGACTGTTAGGCTGATACTTCTTTTCCCTTCCTACACCACTAGAAAGGGGTTGTCTAGGCTCGACCCTGTGCTTTTACAGGGAAAGGCAGCAACGTGCTCAGCGAATTACGCTCCACTGCAGAGTAGCAACCTGTTTGCCAAGGTAAAAAAAAAAACAAACCCGTGGTATTTGGCCCAAACTTTGCCATTATTGCAAGTCAGGGTGCGCTTTGGGTGCTTGGTAGATAAGGTTATCATCAGGTTAAAACTTGTTACCGTTAAAAAAGAACGGATCAGAGCCAAGACTTTGGAAGCCTCCACTACATGAAAGGGAACCACTGCGACTGGCTGGAGCATGCTCACTGGGAAGCTGCTGGTTTTGGAGCAAAAGGCAAGGCTGCACCCTTGCTCTTCACTGGTAATACTCACAGATGCCTTGGAGAATCCACTTGGGCTTGTTCTGCCACCAGACCCCGAAGAAGTAAACAGGGATCCCACTGAAGATGATTGCAAAGCCAATCGCACATTCCTTCGGCGTCATCCAGAAGGAGACAGCAATGAGAAACAAGCACGCCAGGATGAAGAAAATGGGCAGGCAGATGTTGACCTAAACAAGGACCCAAAGGACAGGTTAGAAGCTGCATCAGGGGACCAGGCTCCACTTCCCCATGATGTTCATCCAGCTGTGCAGCCCGGGGAGGGACGGAGTTCATGTTCCGCCATGGACCCCTACGTGGATGGTGCTCCTGTCTCGTCCCCGTGCTCTGAACAAGGCAACCGTGCCCTTGAACTGCCGTGGGGAAGGTTTAGGCAGTGCTCTTCATCAATCCTGGAGAAAACAGGCGTAGGCTAACGCCTAACACGTACATTTAAAACCAGCAAAACAAAGCACGGAGATGTGGCTTGCTGAGAGCCACGAGCCTTTCTCGGCACCCTTTTTTTGACCCCAATTCCATACTTGAATGATTCCTTATAAAAACACCTGTACCAACAGCATCAAATTCAGCAGCAACCGCAGCACGAGCCGTAGCATCATCATGGGGGACTCGGCTACACCGCTCGGAGCAGGACACCCGCCGAGAGCGGCCCAGCTTTTAGAAGAAAAACCAAAAACCAAAAAAAACCCCAAAGGAAACACCCTGTGAAGGGTTACTTTGGGAAGGCACCGGTATGGGTCTGTGAGTTTGTTGCCTGGCAGAGAGTTGCCTGGCAGAGAGCTGAGTGTGCGGGGGGATGAGTGAGGAACATGCCTTTAAGGAAGGCAGACACGCTTGCGGCTGACATGATCTTGGCCTCCTCCCAGATGGGACACGGTACTGCCAAGCTGGCCAAGGACAAAGAGAACAAAGTTCTCATCTCCGCAGGCGTGGGTTTGTCTGCTTTATTAAAAAACTATTTAAAGTGAATTCCACGATGGTACAGAGTGTTTCACTGAGAGCCACAGCCTGCGATTCGTCCTGGGGAATATGTTGGGTCACCGAGAGCTTCCCACTGGGCTACCCCCACCACAACACCCCACATCTGCAGCACCCAGGACCCCCTTCACTCTGATCTCCCTGTGGCCACGACAGCAATTCGTCCTCCTGCACCGATCTGGCAGAATTCCATGCAGTGGGGATGCCAGTGTTAGCTCCAACACAACATTTCCCCTGCACGCTTGCAATCCCAGTCCCTCCTCCATAATGGGACAAGCAGCTGTACAACACAGAGAAGGGACTTGGGGAGGACCCACCACCCCATTACCAGGGTGCTGCTCTCACCTTGATGGGCCTTTCCAGCTCGGGCTTCTTGTAACGCAGCCACATCATGCCGATGATGGCCAGAGCCACGCACAGCCAGTTGAAGAAGCTGAAGAAGTTGATGACTGAGAAAATGTCGTTGGAGAAGGCATAGAGCAGGGTCATGATGCACTGCCACCAGAGAAAAAAAAAAAAAAAAAAGCCCTTAGCGAAGGGAGTAGGCAAAAGCACGTGTGTTACAGCACTAAATACAGGTATTTTAGAAGGACTATCTGCCGGGAAAGAATCAGGTTGATTATTTTTTATTGAATTACGGAATTTTCAATTGGTGCCTGGAGTGATTTCAAAACAGAAGTGGACGATGAGGGTATGGTGAGAAGGAGAAGGGTCTCTCCTCTCCTGTAGGTGCATGGAGAACTGGCCGTGTCTGGAGATGGTGCCCAAGTAGCCCTGCTCCAACCACTGATGGGATCCTACCCCGGACCCATTTCTCAACACCAGGCCAACGTTCATCCCCCAGGTGCTTACAGTAAAGACGAGGGATGGCATGGGAGTGAGAAGCCTGGGGTGAATCATAGACAGGATCGAAGGCAAGTGTCCTTCTCGAGATCCCACGAAGAACAGCCTGAAAGGGGAGGGAGACAGAGCCGTTATCACCTCTGCAACCTTCAGCCCCAGGCTGGGGTTTGTCTTTAGCACAAAACAAGCGGGGACAGCCCAAGCTCAGTCAGCGCTGAGGCAGCAAGACTGAAACGCCCAGGCTCCACACAGGTTTTCCACCTTAGTGGTGCCTCAGCACGATGCCAGCGCTGCCCCTTTGCTAGCCACTGGTTCAGAAGAGGGGCCCTCCAGGAGCGGACCGCAGCACGGGGTGTTCTGCGCATATGCAGTGGAAAGTTCTTGTCTTAGAAGGAAGGCTGGAGACGGCCAAAGAACGCAAGAAAAGATGTGTTTATGTCCTCCCTTCCAGAGAGAGCAATTAAGTGACTTTCCTAAGACAGCCCAGCAGAGCTGGAACCACCTCAGTCCCCATCCTGCCCCGTCTTTTCTCCCCTTTCTGGAGGGATTCTCAGCCCTGAAGTTTCATAACTTTCTGCTTTTCATTAAAGCCACTTTCTCAGGCAACATCACCGAGCCCCACGCCTGTGTTTGTTTATGTTCTAATAGCTTCCACAGGACTTTGCCTGAGGAACAGAAGACTTAAGACCACTGAAAAGAGTTTCCTTTAAACTGGATATGCTTTTAAAGTCTTACATTTTATTTTTTTTCCGCCTTCCCCACATGGCCTCCAGACCCTTTTGAGACTTTGTGTCTACCCACAGGCGCTCTTTAGAGGACCACTCCAAACAAAAAGGCATTAAACATGACTTGTAAACAAACAAAACTGAGCAAGAAACCTACCGGGAAGAAGTGAAGAGAGACCCATTAACGGACCCAAAGCACGATAAGCCAACGAAGACGGGTATGATCCAGGACATGACACCAAGGTGATAGTTCCCAAAATCCTAAATGGGGGCCAACAAGACAAACATTTCACACCCAGAATGTCCAAAATAAGCTGCCTACATAGACTTAATAGGGCTGGCATCTCCAATAACTCAGCACTGTCCAGGCTGGAGCGGGGCTGGGTACCAACCCGAAGGATGGAGCACTCCCACCTGAATGGCCCAGACCAGCTTATCCTGGGACTGGGAGATTCCCCTTGAGGCACTGGACAATCCTGGTCACACTCAGTTTGCAAGGTCATACCACGCTGCTCGCTTCTGAAGCAACCAGGATTTCTGACCGCAATGGCATTTTAATCAGTAGAAGTATTATTTTTCTCTCGTAATTAAAACAAGGAAGATACAGAGAGAGAACAATCGAGTTCAGTTGAATGACCTTTTCCCATAGATATCATGCTCTGGTAACTGATGAGAAGTCATGAGGCCAGCAGCAACCTTGCATATTTACAAATTAAGAGCAGCATTAACCATCTGCCCATCCTTCCTATTGTCTCTGATTAATCCCACTGGGTATCGCACTGTTCTTCCCTGTTCCCGTCACAGTTGCTCTTTATCTCCTGTCAAACATCAGCTTTTTTGCAAGCAGCCACAATCAGCACGGAACAAACTCGGAGATGCAGGCAGGCAGAGATTGTAAATCTGATTTAACCAGCCCTGGAACATAGATGAGTCGCACCAGAAATGCACCTATCTTACCACGGCCACGGCTTCGGACGCCAGCATCTCGTCCGTCGACAGGGTGGTGAAGTAAGCCAAGTTTGTCAGCACGTAAACCAAAGTGACTACAGGCAGCGAGATGATGATAGCCAGAGGCAGGTTTCTAGGAAGAAAACAGAAATTGTAACGGAGCGCTGTTGATGGCAGGGATCGGAGGCGCGGGCTGCAGCCCCCCGAAAGCTGGCGTGAGCCGTTCTGCTCGGCTGCGGCTCTTCAAGGCGTCCGGTCTCCCAGCCACACGCTGCTCCCCTAGGAGAGGAGAAGATGCCCACCCGGGAGCAGCCTGGAGGCTGACAGATGGAGAATTGAGGGATAATGGCCAAAGGGACTTTTTGCGTGGAGAGACTCTGGCTGTCTGGGCAAGCAATAATCCAAGATCACCCCAAAGGCAATGAATTAAAAATACCCCCCTCCCCGCCCCCGTCTCTTGCTAGCCGGTGGCATTAGCCCATGCATTCTGTTCTGGGCAAAGCAGAAGCATTTGTGCTGGTGGGTTTCTTGAAAGATCTGGGATTTGGCGGGCGGTCTTTAGAGTCTAACTCTGTGCAGCTGGCTAGACCGATGAAACTCAAAGAAAATGAGTTCAGACACAGCCTGAGTGGGTCTGTAAAGATGAGGCTGTGCTGGTACAACCTCGCCTTTCCCAACAGTCTAACTTCATTTGTGAATGGAGACTGGAAAAGGAAACCCTGCTTGATGCCACGTCTAATTGGTCTAGCAGAGCTCAAAGCCCCAGGAGGAGAGAGTCAAATACCATGACTGCATTCGGAAGACAAGAAAATAATTGCAATCTGCATAAAACTTTTTCATAACCGTGCTTGTCAAGGAAAGGGCCTATCAAGTCTGATGCTTCCCAGCAGGCCCTGATCGCTGCCAGGGTCAGCCACGAATGGGTTCTTGCACAAGCGACCCTGAAGCTTGTACGGACAGTGCCTCACGGGCACCTTCCCTACGAGCAAAACCCATTTATCAGCGATGCCCTGCTTTGGTGTGGCCCACCCTCACCTCACCAGGTCCCCTGCGTAACCCCGAAAGGCACGAGCAGTGCAGAACGCGGCCCTTGCTCAAGAGAACAGGAAGAGCAGGCGACAAACATACGTACGCACAAATACTCTTGTGGGAGTTTATACAAGACTAATAAAGCCGTAAGTGCTTCTTCCTTGCCTATAATTCAGAGAGATGCCATGCCAAGGAAGCAGGACCTTCCAACAGCACTGATAATATCAGCAGCCCTTCTCATACAGAGATAATTATTCCCCTTCCCCTATTCCAGGGATGAATGATGCCATTTATTTATCTTGTTTTCTATTTCCCTAGAAAAAGACCTTAGCTTCTGGGCAGACTGGCAAGCCCTGTTATGCCCATGAAGAAAGGGCTTCCCAAAACCAAGTTTTCCTCCCAGGGAAGTCATCACGGGACACACACCTACCTGTAGGGATTTATCATCTCTTCTGTAACAAAATTCAAGTAATTCCTGTAATTTAAAAAGAACAGTAGTTAATTCTGGTTAGTCCACGGAATAAATGAAGCCCTTCATCTTACTCATCTGCAAGGGGAATTTCGGGAGGGGTAGAGAGCCTGAAACCCTACGGTAAAACTGATGATGGCCGATGCTGAGTCCCGAGATCTACGGCACAAAACCTGCAAAGCGCACGCCCTGGATGGTGTGGGTGGACGGAGCACCCCGCGCAGCAGGGGGGGTGACTGCAGGTGAAGAGCTGGACCCTGAAGCCCCAGGGCCACCCTCCAGGTGGGAAGGAGGGCTGCAACTGCCCTGTTTTCACAGCAAACTGAGCCAGCTCCTTGGGCTTGCAAGCGCTCAAAGGGGCTGATAAAGAAGCTCACCGGCAGCTTCGGTTTGGTGCTCTAAATAAGCTGCTGGACGTAACGCAGCTCTCCTCTGCTAGCTGAACCCACCCTGCTGCTTTCTCTTGCCACCACCTAGGAGCTGCACCAAGCATCATTTGCTGCCTCTTCCGAATCCCATGATGGCCACCACTTTGTGCTTCTCTGTCCTGGCTGGCAACGGGGCGTGAACTGTGACTATTAACATGACCAGGCAAACCCAAAGCATCCGCCTCATAGAATCCTTTAGGTTGGAAAAGACCTTTAAGATCAAGTCCAAGCCTCACTGCCCTGGTTACAAGGAAGATGGAAAGTCCTGGACCACCCTCTTCTTGCAAACACAATCTGGGGACAAAGGAAGGAATTCCAGTATTTAGCACTGAAAAGAGATACAGGGCTGCGGTCTTACCATCCTCCGTAGGCAAAGAGACCGCTGTACAAAGCTAACACAATTTTCCCCACTTCTTGGCTTGTGCCTTTGAAGGAGTGCTCAGGGGTCAGGTTGGACACATCACCTGCAGAAAACAAAACCAAGAAAAGGATGGATGCAGATGGACCGGGAACCCCAGGGGTCTCTGTGGGTGCAGGAACAGAGAAAGCTGGAGGCAAAAGCTGCTCTTTGGATTACGCTGATGCATTCCGGGTTATGCTGGAGAGCACGTGCACATATTTCTATTGGGCTGATTCCTCCAGTTTTACGGTGCTTAATTCATCCGGAGTAAGGCACCAAGTAATCAGCCCCAGATAGACTCGTCTCAAGCAACTGGCCATCACTCCAAACTTTCTCACACTGCAACGTGCTAGCCCAGAAGAAATCTCCCAGATATCTTCTCTCTGTGAAGAAAACGTTCTGGGGACCTTCCTGCTGGAAGATGCTATGCAAACAGATATTGTCACATTGTCCCCTCGGCTGAAAGCTGCTTTCATTTGATAAAACCCCCGGATTTCCTCCACTTCCACCAGCCACCCAGTAAAGCAGAAACCCAGGATTTCCTCTGGTCCCACCAGCCACCTGATAAAGCAGAGGGTTATGGCAAACCCTTTGATTGTGGGAAGTCAAGTTCATCAGAAGTTAGCTTCTTCAGGGCTCGAATATCAAAAGTTCCTGTTTTGTATCTGCTTTTGAATTAAAAAGCCATAAATAGACAACTCGATTGTACCTTTGGTAAGAACTCTCCCACAGCAGCCACGGGTTTATTTATTTTGCTTTAAAAATGCTCTGCGGTTGTTTTGTTCCTTGCCTTTTGATGTGGAGCCTAGGTGTAAGCCCAGGATGGCCAAGCCACGCTCCCCTCCCCAGACCTTGGGGAGGACAGAAGTGGGGAGCGAGGCAGGATTCGGCAGGGCACGTTTGCATCCAGGGAGCCCCTTCGAAGCCCATGTGACTCCTCTTAGAGCACAGATCTTTACTAATCACCCAAGCAACTGCATCACACGGCAGTCAGCAGGGCCTGGAGCTTAACCCTTCAGCACAAGGTACGTCCGTCTGGGAAAAGGAGAGGGATGCTATCATACCAGGCATTTTTTCCTCTGGATGGCCTCTCTTCCCATCTCACGCTGGGAACTTTCACTCCCCTATGCCACCAAAGGCCACGTTTGCAGAGGCTGGGCAACAAATTTGGATGCACGGACCTTTTAACGCCTCGCACTCACCTTTCTAGCAGTGGGAAAGGGGGGACTCTTCCCAATGGCACCATTGGTCTGCTGGGGCATCTTTCATCCATGGGGCTTTGCAAGGGACTGCTCCAAATCTGTGCCAGTGACACGGAGCTGCCCCGTGTGCGTGGGAGAGCTGCATCTTGTCCTTCCCCCTCTCTACCTGACCCCCCAAAGCTCCAGCCCCATCCTTTCCATTCTGGGCATTGCTCCCTTCACCTCCTTTCTCCCTCCTGCTCCTGCTGACTCCTAACCAGGGCAAAAAGATATTCCCTATCACGGGGTCCAAAATGCTCTCTGCTCACAAAAATACCCAGAAACCTAGCTCCCCTCTGCCTTCTTCCCTGCCCGGCTGCTATCCCATTTGCAAGGGGATGCTGTGGGGGGTGAGCCGAGACCACAGCAGCACTGGGCAATCAGATCTGGACAACACCAGTTCTCCCAGGCTCTACTTGTCCAGATCCCGCTGCAGGTTGCACTTCTCCACTGGTGTTGCCTTGTCCCTCTCTCCCAGCACCTCCTCGCTAGGAAGGTCTCTTCTAAATCTACCTTGGGATATGCTGGTTGTATTTAATGCCCCTTGAGCCAGCGCATCTCCTTAGCAAAATGCCCCAATCGTTTTTAAAAGCTGAGAACATCTACATCAGAGTAACAGGAAAGCCAGGAAACGCCAAGAGGCTGATATAATGCTGCCAGTGCAACCTTAATTCCTGGTTTATAGGTTTGGGCATATCATCTTAATTTATCATTAATGTTGGCTGTGGACAGTAAGGCTGAGCAGGAGGTGGGTGTGCATGGTATCACATTCTGCTCCATCCCGCCAGCTCAGCTTGCCCGAGTTTGTTTTCTGCCCCTCCTGAATAATTACCAGTCCAATTCTTTCCAGGTCTTTTGTTATGGGAATAAAATACACTTTTTGTTAACAGTGACTGTAATTAGCTACTGGAATGGCAGACGGATAGACCAGGAGAGCTCTCCAGGTGTTTCCAACACCCCTCGGGACGTCTCTTCTCAAAGGTCTGCTCATGCTCTGCCAGCAGCCCAGCTCCCCCCGGGCCAAGGCGTCACCACCTTTACCACGTCAGGATGCTCGGATCCAGGAGCCAGGGCACAAGCAGCATCACGCCGTGGGCTCACACCTCCATTTCTTATCCACAGCTGGACACCAACTTCCACCCAAAAGTTCCACTCCTTCTGTTTGTCACAGGCAAAAAGCTCTCAGGCCAAACGTTCCTTTTCCTGAGGCATCTGCAGGTTTCGCTCCGTGTCTTCCTAAACCTCACGCGGAAACCGTGCGCTGGTGCCTCCAAGGAAGGGCTGAGCTTGGGGAGGAGGGGAGGAGAGCATCCGCGGTCCCCAGCCCAAAACCACAGGCCTGGATGCAGGATGTGCCACCCGCTTGGGGACCGCGGGGCGTCTTCAGCCTCTGGGCGAGGAAGGGTCCGAGCCCACCCTGGATGCTCGGGCTGTGCGTCAGGGCTGCCTGCCCCCCAGGAGGCAGGAGCAAAGAGGGGGGGGAAAGGCGGCGTGGGACCGCCACGGGAGCGGCAGCGAAGCAGAGGGATTAAAACAAAGGCTGGCATTTCACTACGCTGTGGGTGGGCAGGGGTGGCCGACAGAGGGGTGGCTGGGTGGGACGTAACTAATTGCTCGCACGCCTCTTCCTTGCGCCCCTCTTCCAACGCAGCTACGGGCAAAGGAGAGGCAAGTTGGCCCGGAGAGGGGAGGAGGGAGGGAGGAAGGAGGGGGCTTCTTGTTCCTCCTCAGCACCTGAGGAGCTGGCAACTCACTGCCCCCTCCCTGCCTTGCCTAGCAAGAGCTGTACCTCTCCAAAAACTTGCAGCGAGTTGCTAAACTTCACGTCTCTATGCACCCATGGTAAAATGGATTTAGCAACGTGTCAGAACATGATTAAATAACCGGAGGAGCCGAGACAGAATCACAGAATCGTTTGGGTTGGAAAAGCCCTTTCAGATCCCCCAGCCCAGCCGTTCCCCTAACCCTGCCACCCCACCACTAAACCCTGGCCCTAAGCACCTCGTCTGCCCGGCTTTTAAATCCCCCCAGGGATGGGGACTCGACCCCTTCCCTGGGCAGCCCCTTCCAGTGCTTCATAGAGATCTCTCTCTTCCCACTCCAAGGAGACAGGCTCGTATCCTCAGGTGTCCACGCGATGCTTTTTTGCTGCAACTTTTGCTTCTTTCATGCTTTATCACTTCCCGATGGCAACAACAGCAGCCTGGGCTCCTTAACAAACACGCTCTGAAGATTGCGTCCCGGCAGAGCGACCGTCCTCTCCCACCGTCACCGCAAAGCTCTGGCCTGCAGATCACCAGAATGATAATAATTTGTGCCCACCAGCAATGCCTTTACAGCTACAGCTGACACCACGTTACACATCTTGGGGCAAAAAGAGCCAAGCTCCGGCAGCGATGCCGTAAGGGTATCCCAGATACGGCGGGTGAGCTCTGACCGTACCCGTCGTGCCCTGATCTCGTTAGCAGCCCCATGCATGATTAGACAGAAGTTCAAGTAGTTGTTAGACAGATCCTTGGAAGTGAAATCCATCACAGCAGGATACCTCCTCTGGTGCAGAAGATCCAGAGGTGCACTGGAAGCTGAGAAAGTGTCGAGGAAGCACCACCCACTGATGCTAGCTATGGGCCCCAGCTGGAGACTGGGGATACTGGGGAGATGGTGCAGCGTGGTCATTCTTACCTCCTTCCTCCACAAACGCTCTTTAGGACCCGCTGTTCAAAACGGGGGTATGAACCTCAGTTCCAGACACTCTGCTCCTTTCAAGCCTCAACATCCAGACTTTGGAGGGTTGCGTTGCGGACTTTGGGTCAAGCCAAGGGTTACAGATCTGCTCCCATGGAGCGAGAGGTCGGTAAGCACGAGCATCCTGGGCAAAGGGGTGCTCTGCCCACCCTCCCGGCTACCCCGTCCCCGCGGCCGCTCTCCAGGCCATGCCTTGCCTGTGCCCAGCACCCTGGTGATCTGAAACCTGGTTTGAACTGGCTGTTCAACTGCACTCTGCTCTACAATTAACCAAATTAAGGTAACAAGCTCTGACATAAACCCCATTTGCTGATCTTGCCAGCTGCCAAGACTCTGGTAATTGCGCCGGCAAGCGATGGGTCACCTGGGGCCTTTCTGCGGGAGGGACCTATTTTGGGTCCATGCACTGCATGTTCAGACCCTTTCTTTGAAAATGTTCATTTGCTCCCCAGTCGTGTCCATTCCGGTTTTAATAGCCCAGCAATCTTCTCTTGCAGAAAGCATTTAATGATAATGAAATATTTTTAACTTGCCTAAACAGTGAGGAGAGGGAACACAGCCATCTAGAGAGCTCAGTGAGGCGGGGGGGGGGGGCCCCCAGCACGTCTCGCTCGTGGGGGAAACCAAGCCAGGGGGAACTGTGTTGTATATATGAAAAATCCTGGAGGAGAAGATCCACTCAGCTGCTGAGCCGTTTCCTGATAAAAGCAGCAAATGTTCGATCAACTGAGTCAGAAAAAACAAGATGGCAAGAAACAGGCAAGGGCCAGGGTCAGGAGAGCAGCTCTTGGGCAACTCGTGGCTCCCCAGAGAACGCATGCTCCGTAGCCACGTAAGCTGTTTGCTCCTCTCCGATCGCTGCCACTCGGCAGCTTTGCATTGAGCAGGTTTGAACAGTAGCGATGAAACTTGGGTCTCCATAGCAGATGAGTTTATGGGTCTGAGAGACACCACCAGAAACCTTGGACCAGCAGAGAGGGCATCCCAGAAGGAGCCGGAGCTCCTGGGTTACGTCCCTGGTTCTCACCACCAGCCGTGGACAGGCTATGACACCTCCCCTCGTTTCAACGACGTCCGTCTGCTTTACGGAGACGTTCCTCTCTCCTTCCAGTGCTGGGAAGCGCTGTCGATATTATTTCTCCTCCAGGGTGAAGCCAAGGGCCTGGGCTCCTGGATTCACTCCACCCCACATGCTATTTGGCTTCACAACTCCTCCTCCTGCCACGGCCCACCAGGACACTACTGGGGCCAGAGAGCATTTTGTTGCCTTTCCCACCTCCTCCGCACCCTGCTGATATCACCAAAAAACCCTTTTACCCTCCTCCTCCTCCTCAGCAAACACCTCCCAATTTTCACAACCCTCGTGCCTGCTGGCATAACGTTTGCTGATGAGAAATAAAGCAGACGCAGGAGCAGCGGCGCGAGCCCTGGGGCGATGCACGGCACACCAAACGCCGTCCCTCCTCCAGCAGCGCAGAGACCCCGGGTGAACAGGGACCCTTGGATCCTTAGCACAGCATGGGAAGATGTTCCCTAAATGCCCCCTTGCCTGTCCCCATCAGGGCAAACCTAAGCAAACCACCCAGTGGGGTTTCCAGCCACTTCCCTAAGCTTGTGTTTAATTTTCATCTCTGCGCAACAGGTTCAGTCCACATCCATAGAAACTTGTGATGGAGAACGACAAACAAGGACAAGCCACCTGACCAGGCTCCGGAGGGGCTAACCAGAGTCAACCAGCTTGATGTGGAGGAGAACCAAGAAGATTTGGGGAGGGCAGATCCTCCTGCATGTCACCCACACCTCCAGCGCCACAGGCAAGGCCATTGCTGTCAGCCCAGCAGCTGAAAGCTGGGGGAAAGGATCAATAAAAAATGCAAGCAAAAGCACATGGATGCACATGCACATGGATGCACACGTGCACGGATGCACATGCACACGGAGCTCTCAACTGCACTGATGCCCCTTAGGCACGAAAATCTGCCGCTGCTGCAACCGAAGACCAAAGGGAGACAGAGAGAGGAGATCCAGACGGAGATGCAAAAAAGCAAATACCAAAGCCTCAGCTGCTCTCCAGTTAATGATGTCTGCATTGCTGGGATAGCTGCACTTGGGAAAACGAGAAGCTAACAGAGCCTCTCACGTCAGCTGCCTTAAAACCCACTCAGCCCCAACAGCGGCGAGCAGGGTCCCCTGTGGCAAGTCCGGGACGCGCTCCTCAGCCAAGGCACCCACCTCCATCCAGCCTAGCTCTTGGCAGGTCATTCGGGATACCAGCAGCACGCGACGATCCGCGACGCCTTGGGTAGAGCAGCTTTTCAGCTGTCAAGGCGCTTTTCCACCCTGAAGAGTCAAGGCAGCTACGAGCCTCCGTACACAACGTTAAACACCAGTTCCCATCGTGGGGGAAGGCCAAGCACTGGTCTGCACGTACAGAGCCACTCAGATTCCCAGAGGTCACAAGAAGAACCACCAGTCACTGACCGGCTGCTTCTGGATTTCGCTTTTGTTGTTGTTATTAAATGCATTTTATTTATTCTTGCACAGGCGACTTTGTACTTGTTAAAATGCTGCAGCCCCAGCAGGCTGAACTCTATCCTTGTATCTGTAACCGCCAAAAATTTTCTGGGCAGAGAGGGCAAGAAAAAAATTGCCTGAGCAGAAACGAACCGCTGCTCTCGCTCCAAGGCAGAGCAAGCAAGTGCGCAGCACGCTACCCTGCCGTGCCCACCCGGCCTCAGCATTTGCATCCACCTTTGGCTGGAAAAGAAACCAAAGATTAGCGAGCCAGGGGCCCATAAAACATAACTGCGTTGTACCAACCCTCCGGCGCTAAGACGCCTGATTAATCTCCACCATGTGGTTGAGGTGCAGGATGCTGGCAGCTTTTCCACTTTCCTCGTTCGTGCTCTGCTTCGGTATGGTCTTCCACTGGCCATGTGCTCCGGGAACAGAAGGGTGAGGAACCACGATCAGCTTGCCTTCAAAGCTTACTGTTGGAAAATCCCATTATAGTGGCGTTTCTGGGTGCCAGCGGAACGAGCAGCAGCACGGGAAGCTGCGGGGCACGCTTTGCTTGCAATCTTTTGTGCACGAATCTCAGCCCCAACATGCAGGGACACACAGGAACGATTGAGGGACGTTTATTATCCACAGGCTTCGCCTCCTCTCTGCCAAAGAGGATCTACAGCGCGAGTCAGTCATGGGCTGGCTGGGTGGGCACCCATCTGGGCTGGCTTTGGGCTCCAAACTCATCTCAGACACCTACAGCCCCCCCCCATCAAACGATTCTCATGTCCTAGAGCCAGTCCCTTGGGCGAGCTGGCCCCTCTGGGCACAGACACCAGCGCAAGGGCTACCCCGCTGCGTGCAACGGCACTGCTGCACCTACCCTCTGTCAGCAAAACCCCGGGTCACGGCTGACGGGGCAGGAAATAAAAATAAATAAATACATACACTGAAAACAAACTCCTAAACATTGCCCTGCCGATCAGGTTCACGCTACGGACACAAGAGATGAGCTCAGGTCCAAGGAAAACTTTTTTAGCTATGCTAAGTGCTCATCCATCTCCGGGCAGCCAAGCGCGATTAAGCGTAGGTACCAACCCAAGACAACCCAGACAACGACCACCCTTCTTGTCTCCCAGTATCTGTGCTTTGAGACCTGAGGGAGCCTGAGATTTTCATGGTTGGCCATGAAATCAGGTTTTCTTGCCATGTCAGGACCCCTCCAGCGCAGCCCTGCCCTCCCCATGCATACAGCTGCCCCCCCCTCCCGGGTCTCGCTCCGCAGCCGGCTCAAGGGACTTTTTGGGGACATTCGACTGACTTTGCCACTGGCAGCAGGGAAGAAAAGCTGGGAGAAAAGGAAGAGCGAGTAAACTTTCCCTCTCTCGGGTCTTTCTCAATCACAGGACTGTTCACAAAAAAAAAAAATAAAAAGTCAAAGAAAAACGTTTAGGCAGGGAACCAGCAAAATAACCCTTGCAGAGGAAGGCAGAGACCAAAGGGGCGTTTTGTAGCAAAAGACAAAAGGATTCGATAAACGAAAGCAGCACCCAGATGTGCACGCACACCCACAGCGCCGAGACGTGGCTGCGCACCTGCAGCCCCTCGATGATATTTTTAGGAGGCTTCGCAGACACGATGAGCACGTGTCAATGGCTGAAGGTTTGAATCTTCATTTCATCACTTTCCGAAACCCTCCCGTGTCGAGTTCAGAATTTGCCAGCCACCACTACGCCTCTAAATTCCTTCTCACAAAGAGCAAACGACATTGGGGTGGGGGGTGCCGGAGCTGGCTGAGACTGGACACGTCCATTGGAAGAAAAAACAAGATTAAACCCAAAACTCTCCGCCTCGTCTAAGTTCTCCATGGCAAATGCCTGGAGTTAAACCTGCCTACTTTGTCCTTAATTCACCCCGTGCTTGTTCAGCAGATGCAACTCTGCCAGCCTCTGACAGGGCCAACAAAGGGAGTTGGAATAACGCTGTTGTGTTATCTTATCTTATGTTATCTTATATTATGTTATATTATATTATATTATAGTGGAATATTCCTGCTGCTCGAGGCACTGCAGGTGAGAAATTTAAGATCAGAAATCAGGCATTAAGAGGGAAAAGGGACAATAAGTTGGATAATTCAATAAAATGAGTCTTAAATTCTATTTCCCTAAGTCTCAAAGACCCAATTCTTTCTTTTTTTTTTTTTTTTAAGCTGGTGAGGAATCACAGCGAGGGCTGGAGCCCCACACCGCACCCCCCCCCCATCTGCACACACAAATGGCACCTCGCTGCTGGAGCTGCCCAAGGTCAGGTAAACGTTTAAGAAACCCTAAGACATCAACAATAGAAAATAATATATCTGAACCATGCCTGTGATGTGGGTTTAGATTTTTTTTTACGTCAAAACCTGTGCTGAATTTCCTCGCACGTAAAGAGCACGAGTGTGTCCTTAAAGCCAGGTGCTGGACAGAAGGCAATCTGTGAGAGCTGGTAAAACAGAACCAAAAATAAGCCTCATTTTTTGTAACAGCGGAGTGAAAAAACCCTGGTCCCACCCACGCTGTTATTTGTACCATTTAAGTGCCACAAACTGGTGGGCTGGACAGCTGGGGGTCCATGTGCAAGGTCTTACACACCCCTACACTAAGTCCAGGACACCGAACTTTTAAAGCAACGCAACCCTAGCCCCAGAAAGCCTTTTAAAAGTGTAACTTTTTGCGTTAATAAAATAATTGCGTCCCAAGCGGGCCAGCTATACCGAGTCAACTTTCCAGTAGTGGAAAGGCGGCCCAAGTCGGAGCCCAACTTCCCCCCTCCCTTTGAAGCTGTGTGAAAGAAGTGATGTAAAACAGCTGGCCACAGAAAGATCACACGGCGACGCTCTTTTCTGTGGGCTAACATTGCCACATCGCTCTTGCTCTTGGGATGCTACTGCTTTTTTCTGAAAAGAATGAAAATATGCAACGAAAGGATAAAAAGAGGGAAAAAAAAAAAAAAAAAGCCAAAAGCTGAAGGCGGGAGGTCAATACAGAGAAAAGCCCCACTCCTGTGAAGTCTCAGAAGTTTCCACATTTCAGCAAGAAACTGTGGCAGTGTTCCTCTTCTCTGTTTATGGATACTGTAAACATAAAGCAGCAAGGGGACAGTACCCATCAAAGTTCATCAGCACTGTCCAGAGTGTCATGGGAACAGACAAACCCTTCACTGCTGAAACTGCAGCCCCAGACAAATCAACTCGGCGTGTATTTCGCCCCCGTAACAGCTGCTGGCTTGGGACTGAGCTTGCCGAGCTGGTCGTGGTAAGAGTCCTCGTTGTCCAAAGAGCGTTGGAACTGGTACAGAAGAAGACAAGGGCGCGGAGAGGAGCAGCAAAGGCACGGCACTGTGCTTACACATGGGACCCAGGATCACCCACCTACTCAGAAGCTAAACGAGCTTTTAGAGAAAAAAGTTGCCTGTTGAAAAACCTCAGCGCGTTAAAAGACTGGGTCTGTAGTTTTGCCTGGAGAAGATCCAGCAGCTCTGCACCCTACTACTAACGCACGGCGCAGCCTCGGAGAGTGCAGACGTGGCGGCTTCCAGGGGCTGGGGGTCGGTCCCCCTGCTCCAAGGCAGGTCCGACTCGCTCAAACCATTCCCCAGAGGCGTTTATGAACCCGTTCTTTGTGAATCCCCAGTGCGACAGGAGGCCTCCCTGGACAATCTGCTTCAGCACTGCATTACAGGTAAAAGCGTTCTTCTAATGGCCAATTTAAATTTCCCTTGCCTCAGAGCTTGCACTCATCATTTCTTGTCCCAATGAAGATGGAGAACAGTGCAGCGCTTTCCCCCTCTCAGTATGCTTTAAGTGACGCTAGTATGCTTTCTTCGAAGAAAAATAGGAAAAAAGGCAAACTCCTGATGTATTTCTGTTACACCAAAGCATCGAGTCACCCGGCGTGACTTAAAGAGAAGTCGAGAAAGTTACAAAACGTACGTGGAAGCTAAGGAAGGGCGTACGAAAGGAGCCGGCACGTCCTTAAGGACTTACCTGAGAGCTTGCAACTTCCATAAGGAGATTAATAAAATCCATGTTAGACCACAGGCAACCGGGAACTCGGACAAGGGGTAGCGTGCCACTTAGGACAAGGTGCAAACTTGGGCTTTGCGAGGCGCATCCTCTGTAGATCCCGAGGTTCCCACCCAGATGCAGTTTGCTTTATGCTGAGCGTTGTGTGCACGCGCAGGAAGAAGAGGCCTTTGCCTTCAGATGTTATCATCTATCGACTGCTTTTGATCTTGCTACCTTTCACGCTGTCTGAACCAGCCAGGTGGTTTAGCAGGAAACTGAAGAGCTGTGCTGCAAGATGCACGCGAGTCACAACTGAACCTCCCCTGACCTACCAAAGCTTGAAACTGTGATAGGCTTTGTAGGAGGTAGAAAGCTTCTGAGGTGGAAGAGTATAGGATGGGCGTTTTTTGCCCACAAGACTGAAGTCTCTTATTGGTTACAGATATAAGTCAACGTCTTGTTCAGCCTGGAGAAGAGAAGGCTGAGAGGGGACCTCATCAACACCTACAAATATCTCCAGGGTGGGGGTCACGAGGATGGAGCCAGACTCTTCCCAGTGGTGCCCAGCACCAGGACAAGGGGAAATGGGCACAAAGTGAAGCAGAAGAGGTTCCAGTTGAACGTGAGGAAGAACTTGTTGACTTTGAGGGTGCCCAAGCCCTGGCCCAGGCTGCCCAGGGGGGCTGTGGAGTCTCCTTCTCTGGAGATCTTCAACCCCCGCCTGGACACCGTCCTGTGCCCCCTGCTCTGGGTGAGCCTGCTTGGGCAGGGGGGTGGCACTGGGGGAGCTCCCGAGGTCCCTTCCAACCCCTGCCAGTCTGGGATTCTGAGATTCTGTGTGAAATATCAGGTATTTATACCCAAGGAGGCAGGGCAGAAAGTGATTCACCCTCAACAGAAGGACAAAAGTACAGAGGAAGGCGATCCTGAAGAAGCAAATTACGATTATTACCTGCCAGCAAAAAGCAATTGTAAAGACCTTCTGTTGGTAAAAATTTAAAAGAACTAACAGAGATTTATGTTTGCTTATCCTTCTCCTTCTAAGAGAGAAAAAAAAAAAAGTTGAGCAAAGCAGCCTGGTGCGTTAGGAAGAAGAAGGAGGTACGTTTTGTGGTAAGCCTCCACCAACGTTCCTGTTGAGCGCAGGCACTGAGCTGGAGAAAAATAAACCCTCTGATAAAGGAAGAAATTCTGCAAGGACAGCACTGGTTCCCATAGCTGAGGCAGGAATGAAAATGGCCCACGTGTACGTGTACACACACACACGCCTGCCGCTACTATAGGCTTTTATCCACCCTTAGCAAATAGGGCCTGTGCTGTTCCCTAAGAAAAGGTTACTTCCCCAGAACTTGCAGGAAACAGTAAAGCTTATCTGCGTGGGTTAGTTAATCAGCCGGGCCTGGGAAAAAACATCTCCCTCAGTTTGAGAGGATTTTAAAGCGTGCGTGAAGAAAACAAGCAAAAAACACCAGAACATTTGCTTTATCTTCCCTTTTTTATCTTTTGGTTTAGATGCCAGCTGACCGGCACGCTAGTGTCAGCTGAGAGCCCCGCCATCCCAGTTCATCATGTGGTTTCTGCAGCCTTGCCTCACCCAGGCAAGGTCCCTACGCGACCCCGCGGACTCGATCGAGCTCTTCCATACCTGAAGCAGGAGGATGGGAAATACACTGGGGCAGTCTGTGAAAGAATGAACACGACCGGGGGTTGGTTTGCACGTGCAGATACTTCTCTACCAGCAAATGGCCACGACCAGCCAGCAGTTACAGAAAAGGCTTTTAAGAGGCACAGCACCACAATTTTCAATCCCTGTAGACTTGGCAGCTCTACAATCTCAAAGAGGGAGGCTTCACAGGGGCTGAATTAAGTGGAAAAGAGCTTGGGTGGTTTATGCTGGGTTCCAGTAGCATGAAATCCAGCGTAACTTCAGCAAGGTAAACACAAAAGCTCAGAAATAAAATGCACAAAAGCACTCAGCCCTTTGCGAAGCTGGAAAATATCACCCCAGCACGCAAGAAAACAGAAGACGCTTGTAAAGCATTTCTGCCAGCTCTGAAATGCTTGGGTTAGGACTGCCGGGCTTTGCCCCTAATTCCCAGGGCCTGCTCTAACCGCACACCGCCTCGGAAAGCAAAAGGAAACGTACTCACCCTTTGCAAGCTGCACGAAGCCAAGAATGATGATCAGGGCCAGCGCCAGCAGTTTTGCCGCGGCAAAGGCATCCTGGACGCGGGTAGCAGCTTTCACGCTGTAACAGTTGACCGCTGTGAGGAGCACTAAGGGGAAGGGACAAGAAGAGACCCGTCAGTTTGCAGTGAAGCCCTTAAAACGCAAACCAAATTATGACAAATTGGCATTTGCTTTTCCCCCAACGCTTTAAGCAAAGAGTCTCTTCCGAAACCAGAAACTTTTCAAAAGCAAGGCTCTGCAGCCACGTGCGTCTCCATTCTGCCTTTTTCCTTTTGGCAAGAGGGGGGTTGAACATCGCATCCACCCCTTGGGACGAGGAACTGCCCCCGCTGCACTGGGAAGGACCCTTCTGAGGGCAGGGAAACAGAAGCCGTTACTGCGACCGTTAGCATCAAAGCACTTGGCCGCAATCCCTCTTAAGTCGATCCAATTTAATGCTGCTGCTGTGTGAAAACACCATAGAAACGTCAGGACAAACTTCCAGAGCTGACATATAGTTTATTTGTAGAACAAGAGCACCTAAAAGGCTGTCGAGGCCCCACC
>JADKXX010009477.1:0-15710 GCA_017310255.1 Butorides virescens | reverse complement strand
GCAGGCTCCAGCACACCCTGCATCCCCCCCCTCTCCCCCGGCACGAGGTGGCTGCACGGGATGGGCAGTGCCCGCCTTTGCCCTCCGGCTTGCGGCAGGACCACGCACCGGAGCCGCTCACACCAGGACCATGCACCGGAGCCGCTCACACCTCACCCCCCCGGGGTGGGGGCAATGATCCCCGCAGCCGGGGATACCACACGATAAACAACTGGAAACTGAGAAATAAAACCGTGGGAGGAGGAAGGAGCATTTGGGCATTTGAAAGGGTCTTCTTGGCTCGCTGCCACCCTGCATCCTGCCTCGCCTGCCAGAAAGCCAGCGGCATTTTGGTTAAGAGTTCAGGGAAAGGCAGGCAGAGCCCATGCCAGGGCTGGGAATAGCCTTCCTGGAACACACGGGCAGGGATGGGCTCAGACGTACCCACGGGCTGGCTTCAGAGAGCTCAGTGTCTTCAGGGACCGCAGTATCTGGGGCTGATGGCAAGGATCCCACTTCGCATTCCCTCTTGAGCGAGCGCTGAGAAATACAGGACTTCCCGGTGACTCAGAGCACGGGCGGGCAAGAAGGGATGCGGTTGCATCATTCCTTCAGAGGGGGCTTAGAGCCTGCTACGGCCACAGCACGGCAGCGCTATGCATCGGGCCGAGGGGATTTAATTGCCCATGCACTGCTCAGCCAAAGGCTGCTCGTAGGGGATCTTCAGGCGGGGAAGAGCAAAGCCAGTCCCAGGCACGTCCCAGAACACGAGGCCCGCTTTCAGGATCATTTGCTCCCACCACCAAACCCCTAGGATCTGGTGTCATTTCAATACAACTGCACTTAAAGGAGAAATTAAAGAGTTGCAAGTCCTTGCAAAGCAAAGCACGCGATCCAATATATGCTGCGTGAACGAAAGCCAGAATACGGAATTGCAGATTCACTTTTTTCTGTATCGCATCTTTCAATCCCCTTTGGCACTTTGGGGGTGTCTGGGCATTTGGGAGAGGGTGAGACTGAAACGACCCAGCGCTGTCTTCGTTGGGAAGGACACCCTGGTGCCGGCGGGCCCTCGCCCGGGTCACAGGACAGCACGAGCTGGGCTTTGGCTGACCCTGCTTCAGCACGCAGCCAAAAGCAAGCGGCGAGGAACGGCACTGGCGAACCCCCTGCACCACCTCCTCCAAATTTAACCCCCTTGCCCTTCCACCCTGCGCTGTTCAGGGGAGATAGGGTGCATCTAATTAGAAAGACACGGCGTGCCCGGGCTTGGAAGCTTTTCGGCATCAAGCAGCAGGCCAGCTCTATCAGCGGTTTGCAGGGTGACAGCTCTGTCGCCCTCGCGATCTATCTGCTCCAGCCAGCACGCTAAAAGAGACACTGTCCAGGTATAAAGGGGAGGAGAAAATAAAGGTTAGCGAGGACAGCTTAGGGCACGGCTGTGCTACGCGGCATGCTGAGGGGGAGACAAGAAAACACAGCGAAATATCAGTAACACCCATCACAACTCATCTGCTAAAAACACCTCTGGTGAATCCTCATGGGGAGGACACAGGGAGGGAACCGAGGATCCAGGATTCACTTTCGACCAGCAACTATGCTAAAAATAAAACTCTCCCTGTTTACAGAGGGATATTTAAAGGATGAGCTAACGCATCTAAAAGCACACTTTTCCCGTTAGCAAAGATGGCCCTTAGAGGTGTGACGGTGACATTCCCTTCCCCATTTAGGAATTCTCTTTCTTTACCAATAGCTGCTTCGGCCTCCACCTTAACTACTGACTTGGAGCTACTCGGGACCGTTTTTCATGTTCTGGTTCTGTGCGGAGCCCGCTGGACGGACCCCGGGGTGGCGGTGGCGTACATAAAAGGCAAAAGCTTTCTACACAGTCCAAAACTGAGAGGCAACAGAAGCGCCTGTATCCAGCGCTCAGGAATGGATCAGTGCCAGATAAATAGGGAAGGCTTCGGGCCGGAGCCTCTGAGCGGGGCTGAGAGCGTCTTCCACGCCAGCTTCGAGTCGCAATCACTCTGCTTTGCTTTTCCCACCGCGTAATAATATTTGTCTTTCCTAAAGGAGTGTGCTGGAGTTACGATACTTGAATGCTTTCAACACAGGAAGGGCTAAAAAAAAAACCAAAAAAACCCAAAACCAACCCCCCCAGTCTCACCCACCAGAAAGAATCCTACGGTCAACCCAGACGAAAAGACGGACTGAGTGCTTTTTCAGTAAAACTCCAGGATGAATTCCAGTGGCTGCCCAGCTTCTCAGGAGACCAGAGGGCGAGGGTTTCTTAAAGCAGAAAGTTTTATCCCTTTGATCCGAGATGCTACCCACGAAGCAGGGGCTGCAGGATTCCTCCTGGCACCGCTCCATTCACCTCGGATGAACTGCTCCACATGGCGGAACCGGGGGAAGCGGCGCAGCCACGGCTTTACGATAAATCCGGGCGATGATACAACGCAGGAGAAGATCCCTCGGCGCTGCCCTGGTTTCTGCAGCACCTTTCCAAAGGCAAGGCAGCCAGGCAGCCCTTCAGTGGGACCCATCGGGGCCGTCCTCGGGAAGCAGGCTCGGAATAAGGGTTTCAGCGCGACCTGACGTGACCTGGTCTGTCCGATCCAGCGGCCCCTCTCCAAAGGCTTTAGATAATTGGGATAATAGGCGCTAGGAAGCTGCAGTGACTGCAGATGGAAGAGGGGGTACTTTTATTTAGGTACTGATTAGGTCTGGCAGAAGTAGGGAAGGTTCTGAACACGTTCGCAAGGTGCTGCTCACCCCTTCGTCCCTTCTGGTGACTGCTCTAGCCTAGCTGAGGGTGAGCTTCATTTCAAGATACTCCAGCCACTCCAAATAGGGGAATCCAGACGCTTTCAAAGAGATGTTTGGCTTTGTAAAGACAACAGCAGGTCCGGCTTCAAGTATTTACCTTGTCCTAGTAAATGCTGGCTTCAGGCACGTCACTTAACCTGCTCTGCTAGCACCCACTTGCAGAGTCAGGTCATTTCCCTGTTACTGGTAGGAGCCAGGGATAAACTGGCTAATCCAGCAAAGGACCCAGAACCTTGCCCCCGCCGCAAGTCACATTTTATGGGCATATTCCTTTGAACTTGAGTTCCAAGACCCCTCCCAAACGTGATCTCTAGATAACAACAGGAATAAACCCCTCCCAAGCAGACAGAGAAAGGGATCACGACAATCCCCGCACCGAACAAGCCCACGACGAACACGGATCACGACAATCCCCGCGCCACACAAGCCCACGACGAACACGTTAGATGTGCCACCAGCTCCCGTGTCTGCAGAGAAAAGGCAGATGTAGTAAAGCTGCCCCGCGGGCACGTCGTTCTGCCCAAAGCAAACCGTGTGAATGGAGCCCTAACACAGGTAACCCAGGGCTCAGCATCCGTCATGCAACGCTCTTGGCAAGCATCCTATAGAAGGCGTCAGGCTGCTGCTTTCCCGGGGTAATGGAACGTGGCCATGGATCAGAGATGGAGTAAGGACAGTGCTCAGGGAGGCTCCGTCTGGGAAAAAAAGCAAACGCACCGCCGACCCGCAGCTCTGCACACCCATCCTCGTTCGCAGGGGGAAAAAGGATCCGATTCCAGCCCCCACGTGTAACTTGCTGATGGGGAGAGGGGAGGTTGCTCAACCCAAGACCTTGAGCAGCTTTTCAGATGAACTGTTTCTGAAACGGGCGTAGGAATTCTTGAGGTACTGGCAGAGCGGCATCCACGCTGCGTGTGAGGTTATGTACCTCGGGAGCCCTGCGCAACGTCCCTTTTGTTCTTTATTTCATCTTCTATCAGCTTTCCTGATCCTGACCTGTAGTCCTTCCTATATAATTCAATATACACCTCTATAACATGGATAAATATGCATAAGTAGCTTGCTTCAGAGCAGTAAACTCAATTAACTTGCTGCAAGTTACCCATGGATTCCTGTTCGTGGTATTAGAGGACCAGAATGAAAGTGCAGAGCAGGGTAGGGAACTCGTGGAAAGAAATGGGAAGAACAAAGGGAAATGCTCCACCTCGGCTTCTGTACTTTCCCCACCCGGAAAACGGGGACCATAACACTGTCCATACACAGCGGATAAATCATGCAATGATTCCTGTTTGGAACTCTCACAAATCCAAAGCGTTTAACCCTTACAAGATGATGGCTTCCATTTACCATCTGCCACTGGATGATGTTGATTTTCTCCTGGCAATTACTTACGGAACAGTTCTCGGCTCCTTTCCATTGCTCCGTCCTACAGCAAAGGCTGCTCCTTTCGCTCTTCATAAAGTGCAGGTGGTGGACAAGCAGCTTTGAATTCTACCAAAGATGGGTGCAACCGGGTTTCAACCAGAGACAAGACAAGCCGAGCCCATGGCCACCAAGAAGCAAACAGCAGGGATGGCAGCAGCACGTGGCACAGACACAAAATGGTCCACACGCTTTGAAGAGAGCCGCTGCCCAAGCCCATGAGAGGTTAGACACGTCAAAAATAGAGAGTTATTCCACACAGTGAAAAAAAAAAAAAATAAAAAAAAAATTACGCTATACTGACTACGGTGGTTTAAACTATGGGGGCATCAATGCCTTAGCTGTTCGCTGAGGCCAAAAACAACTCACTTCATATTCAGATGGCTATGATGCCACGGTGTCTTCCAATAGCCTTGGGTGTCTGTTTCTGATAGCACGATCTAACATGAGACATGTACGAGGACACACACAGAGAAGGGCTGGGGAAGTTTCAGCTTGAGAGCTATTGAGGGAAGACTTGTGCCCTGCAAGGTGGTAAAGAGAAAAAGCAGAAGGAAAACCTTTGCAGAGATTTCTTCTGGGACGAGTCCCTGGAGAAACTTAACAGCCAGGGCAATCAGTCTGCAGAAGGGAAACGCTTCGTGGCACGTGAGGCTGCTGGAAAGGAGCACTCAGCCCCAGGGCTAATGTGTCTATGCTAAAATCAACTTATAATAATAAATATACCTGGCAACAGTTTAATTCCCGTTTTATCTTTCTTCCCAAAACAGCAACGCTGAGGAATCAGGGGACGGGTGCATCCACGAGCAAGAGGTGAAAGGAAAAGGCAGAGGCTGCCCTACCGGTGGAGTTTAAGAAGAGGGATCGTGTCCAGACCCACCCCCTGAGACCGTGCGCTCCAGGGGTCCCCAAACGGCCGCAGCCAGCCCAAATGTGCCACAGCTCCATCTCCCCACTGGCTTTCAATTCCAGGCAGCCCCTGGTGCCACCACAGGCTCAGAGCAGGGAGCCAGAGAAGCTGGAGTGAAGCAGGGCGATGCTAGCATTCCGTCATGCAGCACAGCTCCCAGAAGCACCCACACCCACCGGTTTCCAGAATTCTGCCAGAATAAATTCGCAAGTGCTTCCTCACCACCTCTCCATCGAGAAGCTGCGGCAACCAGCGCCGCATGGCCAGGGCCGAAAGGCAGCACCGGGACTGCCCGGAGGAAGAGCTCAGCGAAGAATTTCACAGTTTGCAGATACTACGGGGGCTGGATCTCAAGCCCATACAAACGCACCCATCGCTTTGGTACCAAGGAACCCTAATAACAGCGGTACAGTTTACACTATTCAAATTAGGTGGTACGTGAAAAACTACAAAGGCTTTATGAATGCTAGGGGAGCTAACTCCGAGCATGTCGTAGGAGATGCTATTTTGTCTCCTTAGAAAGAAGCATGTGTTGTTGCTGTCAAAGTTTCTAGATTGCATGATGCAGCGATTCCACAAAACAGGTCACTACCACAGGAAGACAAACAAAATATAGACAGGCTGAGGGAGCTGGGCTTGTTCAGCCTGGAGAAGAGAAGGCTGAGAGGGGACCTCATCAACACCTACAAATATCTCAAGGGTGGGGGTCACGAGGACGGAGCCAGACTCTTCCCAGTGGTGCCCAGCGCCAGGACAAGGGGCAATGGGCACAAACGGAAGCAGAAGAGGTTCCAGTTGAATATGAGGAAGAACTTGTTGACTTTGAGGGTGCCCGAGCCCTGGCCCAGGCTGCCCAGTGGGGCTGTGGAGTCTCCTTCTCTGGAGATCTTCAACCCCCACCTGGACACTGTCCTGTGCCCCCTGCTCTGGGTGAGCCTGCTTGGGCAGGGGGGTGGCACTGGGGGAGCTCCTGAGGTCCCTCCCAACCCCTGCCAGCCTGGGATTCTGTGAAACAACATATATATGCAATGGGAAACAAATGACATACCTAGGGGGGACAAATGACATATATGCCATGGGAGAAAGAGGTGTATTTCTTCCATTCCCAGCAAATTAAAAGGACCCCATAACGAACCCAAGCTAAACATCTTTTCTGTCATGCCCACCTCATCCGAAAGATCTTCCTAACAGCAAACAACACTTACTAACATTTTACATGCACGTTAAGCCCCGCAGACATCACCACCCTTGCCAGACCGCCAGCTCCCGGACCTGCGAAACACAGCATCTTACCTGGCCCACCACGATGCTACCCCGATACAGAAACCCCTTCCCATAGCTGTTCTTAGGTTCCACAAATCCCCGGGAAGGTGGCTGAATTTCAGCACTGAGTGCTAAATCCCGGGTCATGAACTTAATGAAAAATTCCAGGCAGGTTTTAGTCTGAATCATGCCACCTATGGCAGGCAGGGGGTCAGAACTCAGCCCTGCACGCTGGCTGGCAAGGAACTGCGTTCTTATCCCTTGCATTTGATCTATGGGCCACATCTGACACCAGGACTGTGAGACTACTGGAATACTTGAAATACCGAGTGATGTTGCTTTGAATTAGTCCGACCATGGCGAGTTTCTCTGAAAAAGCCTTCCCCATTTGTCCATGTCAGAAAAGAAAGACTCTGAAGGATCTCAGTGGTAGTGTAAATAATTCAAATACAATAAAATTTGATGGGACATTTGTTGTGGGAGCCAAGAGAAGGGTGCCAAGGAATGCAGCGCTTGCTGTGTTACAAGAGTCCTCCAAACCTTCATCCATTTCAGGAGAGTCCTGCTAGTGGCAGAGGCTATTTTCATGAACGCTACTCTCTCTAATTAAACGCGAATTTAAAAAAGCAACCTCAGTCTTGCAATGTTTCCCAGTATCCTGGTTTTGGCTGGGATAGAGTTAACACTCTTCCTAGTAGCTGGCACAGTGCTGTGGTTTGGATTTAGCAGGAATGCTGATAGCACACCGATGGCTCAGTTGTTGCTGCGAAGGGCTCACACCAGGCAAGGGCTTTTCAGCTTCTCCTGCTCTACCAGGGGCACAAGGAGCTGGGAGGGGACACGGCTGGGACAGCTGACCCCAAACTGGCCAAAGGGCTATTACATACGTATGACATCATGCTCGGGGGGAACTGGCCAGCGTGGACAGGGGGAAGGCTGCAAACACTGCTCAGGGATGGGATGGGCTTCGGTCGGGTGGCGAGCAATTGCACTGGGCATCACTTGCTTTCTATATTCTCACTACCAACAGTATTATTATTATTATTACTACTCCTATTTTAGGTCATTTCATTTCCATTATGAAACTGTTCTTATCTCAATCCACAGGTTTTTGTCTTCCAATTCTCTCCCCCATCCCACCAGGTGAGCGAGTGGCTGCGTGGGGCTCAGGTGCTGGCTGGGGTTAAACCACGACAGTCCCTTTTTGACGCCCAGTGTGGGGCCCGAAGGGTTTGAGATAATAACAGATTAACCAGAGCGTATTAAGGAATTTATAGCTGTTAATAGTTGTGGGGTCACAAGAGTGATTCATCTGTTTTCAATATTAGTTTATCCGATCTGCACCATGCTCCTTTTTTTGCTGTACATGTTGGAAGATCGGCGTTGGTGTTTGCAGTTGGCCGCGCTCTACAGTGATTAGTGATGTTTTGCCTGGGAGATTTGTTATTATAACACTGACCTTGAGCTTAATCTGGTATTTGGGTTTCATACTGAAGCCATTGCTGTACTTTGGGTACCACCTCATGGAGACAATTTGCAATTATACCCCTTCCTCTGAGAGGTTTGGTACGGGGGAAGTACAGAATGGCACCTTCGCTACCTTCTTCTACAATGTTTCCTCCTTCATTACAGTAACTTTTCAGTATTTTGAACATCCTTGGGTAGTTAAGATACTTCTATTGGTGCTTCTTGGGAATATTGTTTCAGTTTTGTCTAAGGTTAGCAAGCAATTTAAGAAGATCATCCAGAGATCTGCCCCATGGCTGGATAGTTATGAGTGGCAGGGTACGTGGTATAGCGTGGGCAAGTACCTAGGACAGTGGGCACCTCCAGTGTTTTGGAACTTCACCCCTGAACAAGTGCAGAACCCTGAAAAACTAGTAGAATATTTGGAAATACTGTCACCCTGACAACTCCAGAGACAAATCACTGCAATGTGCTGGGGCCTGGCCCACGCCTACCAAGCTATTCAGAACCCTCAATGGGAAGTGGTCTCTGGATCTGATGTCAAAACGTCAGGCATCGCAGCTAAACCAGAGAACCAACCCATGCCAGTATCAGTCATCCCTACACACAAGAAAAAAATACACAAGAAAATCAGCTCATTTAGTAAGGGATGAAGATGAAGCAGGGCCATCACAAGAGCAGTAGGAGGAAGAGGCAGAACCCATAAATGAGAGGGTAACCCCCAATCCCTATCCCTGAGTGAGCTGGAAAAGGCCTGAGTGAGCCACTGGAAAAGGGGCACAGGCCCTCAGCCTCTTCCCATCCATAAGCTGTTTCATCAACTGGAGAGCCAAGCAGTGATCAGCCAGACTCACTCACCCTTTAACAGCCCCATATGGCCAGTGAGAAAGTCTAATGGAGAGTGGAGACCAACAGTAGACTGTTGGGGCCTGAATGAAGTCACGACACCACACAGATCACACAACGGGCTCGAATAGGAAACCCCAGTCGCCCAGGAATCTTGGAAGTTGTCATGGACTGGCCAGAAGGCAAAGATTTTGGAACATCGCCAGAGGAGGAGGTGGCGCGTGCTGAAGAGGTCCCACTGTATAATAAACCGCCAGAAAATGAGAAGCAATGTGCCCTGTTCACTGATGGGTCCTGTCGGCTTGTGGGAAAGCATCGGAGGTGGAATGCTGCTGTGTGGAATCCTATACAAGAAGTTGCAGAAACTGCTGAAGGAGGTGAATCAAGTCAGTTTGCAGAAGTGAAAGCCATCCAGCTGGCTTTAGACATTTGCTGAAAGAGAAGAATGGCCAGTGCTCTATCTCCATACTGACTCATGAATGGTGGCAAATGCCCTGTGGGGGTGGCTGCAGCAATGGAAGCAGAGCAACTGGCAGCGCAGAGGCAAACCCATCTGGGCTGCTGCGTTGTGGCAAGATATTGCTGCAAAGGTAGAGAACCTGGTTGTAAAAGTACGTCATGTAGATGCTCACATACCCAGGTTGGGCCACTGAAGAACACCAAAACCACCAGCAGGTAGATCTGGACTGGCAACACAAGGGTGATGGGGCTGGGCATCGGCCGGCGGGTGGTGAGCAATTGCACTGGGCATCACTAGTTTTGTATATTATTATTACTATTATTATTACTACTGCTGTTTTACGTCATTTTATTTCCATTATCAAACTATTCTTATCTCAACCCACGGGTTTTCTCTTCCAAGCCTCTCCCCCATCCCACCGGAAGAGGGGAGTGAGCGAGAGGCTGTGTGAGCCTCAGTTGCTGGCTGAGGTTAAACCACAACACCCATACAGCAGGGATTCTACGAATTCCTTCCTTCCACTCTGATCAAACAAGTGCATATTTACTGATACAGCTTAGTCATTTAATCCACCTTTCCGGAGGAGGAAAAAAAAAAAGAAAGTCTTCAAAGCTTCACACCCTGCTTGTCCTGGAAGATTAATTCCAAGTAGCAATGCTGCAGACTAAACCCATCTTAAACTGATAAGCATAAGATATATTTTATGCTTGCCATCCAATACCTGATGAGTTCAAAATCTACCCATAGCTTCCTTTAAAAAGCTGGTCAAACAGCCAAACTGTCAAGATTTAAAGTAAAAACCCTAATACTAAATAAGGAAGTTCCTGCTTTCAACAGACACGATTTCTAACTGAAATGCTGACACTGAATATTCACTTATGGACGATGGCTATAATTTGACAAGCATTGAAAGCAGGGGTTTAGGCTTTTGCAAACCCTGGATTCGATACCATTCTCCTCCTCCTCTAACTCACAACATAGCGAGGGGGGCGTCAGGCACTTACGCTTCCATGTGACGTGCTGTTGGATGTGACTGAACTCCGCACTGTTGCTAATTCTTCAGCTATTAGGCTGATCATAACAAAGAGAGACAAATGAGAAACATGCAATCACTTTACTAGAATTCCACACTTGCAGGAGGAGCGCCAAAAATAATGTTTCAGAAGCAGCAAAGGAAGTCCAAAGAAATTTTTAAGAAGATTAAAATACTGTAGCTTTGGAAGTAGCAGATACTGCTGCAGCAATATTGGGGTTATTAGTGACAGCTTAGCATATATAATTAACAAGTGGTAAAAGGCTTCAGAAGCCTGCGATCAAATCATTGATTCGACATTGAAGATCAAGAGCGACATTATGTGCAACTGGCAGGGTTTCCTCAAGCTTCTGGGGAGCAGATTATATTGTCAAGGAATAAGTAAATGATAGAATAACCTGTTATGTAGCACAGGGGGGAGAGGGGGGCTAAGAACGGGGGTAGGAAGAACAGTTCAGCCACTTCTGAAACACCAAAGAAGAACCAGTTCAGGCCTGGAAGCAGCATTATCCCTTATCTACAGGGCATTTACTGTACCACAATTCAAAGACCTCTCACATGTAGGAAATCTGCAAAAGAGGTGGAAATAAGAAACAGGCATGTTATCTTTAACTGGATAACTTGAAACTTTCCACCCTTGAGCCCTCTCTGGAACAGACACTGTGTATTGGGTTGTGCTCTGGGAATTTTTTAATGATTTTTTTTGGTTAAGATTTATCAGTTCAAATTTAGGAAAGGTAACACAAGTGGCAGCCAGCTGTAAAAGTGACTCTGACCTGCCTGACTGTAAGATATCAGAGATGCACTGTCAATTGGATGCTGCTCCACATCACTGTTCAGGCCATTCCCTGGACACCATCTCTCCAATGGGAAAAAAAGACAGGATTGAACAGTTTTACACCATCCTCCTCCTGCTACATGAACACAGTCCTGCAACATATATAAACAACAAGTTCTTTCAACTTGAAAGGTACACTTGCTACTAAATATTCTGGTAAAAAGTGTGTCCTTTTTTTAATTCAAAGTGAAAATCAATTGGAGAAAATTGCAGAAAAAGACACAATTGAAGATACATGTTGGAAGTGCAACTGTATGTTCCACTGCGATGCTTTCTCAAGAGAAAAAAAAAGAGGAACCAATGACAAAAATAACGGATTTTCATTTATCTACATAGCCACAAACGTGCACCTGAACACAGTACAGAATCCTCAGTAGTTTAATTCTTTGCCATGTACAGTACTGATACTGTAACGCAGACGTCATCAAATATGAAAAGTCAGGATCTAGTAACTGTCCTGCTACCCTCTGAAGGGGTTAAATTGGCTTAGGTAAGATACCCAAACTGTTGGGTTTCCACGCATCTGCACAAATTCTCAGCTTCACCAACTTTTTCTGTTCAAAAAATGCTTGGACACCAGGTGGACCTTATGTTTTTCATCCCTCAGCATTTGCTTTTATGATTTATCAGTCCTAAAATTACCAGCCATCCAATCTTACAGACAAAACAACACGCAGTTTATGATTTACCCGAGTAACCCGCAGCCTGAAAAGCATTAAGCCAAACTCCCTGCAAATTCTTGCAGCTAGGCAGCTCTGGCTGTTTCATGGTGAACATCAAATAAGCCACACTAATGATGAACAGCTTGACCCACCTCGCTACGGGAAGCCTTCCCTGTAGTGAATTCCCACACTTTTCTTTGGCAACCACAATAAGCATTCATGTTGTCTTATGGAAGAAGCAGTCTTGTGTACCAACTGTCTGCAGATAACAATCTCAATAGCAGAAAATACCTATTTGTAGTTAAATTCTACTTACCACCCACCTTGTTTTCCTCAGCACCTTGAGGGGAACAAAATTCCCTATTCCAACTATTTTTTTCTTTCTTTCAAGGCTGTGATTTACTCAGATTATCTTAACGCCTAGAAATTCAATTCCTGTACTTCACGGTGGCAAATCCTGAACAACACATTATTTATTCAACTGTTCAACACCAGTGGCACTCAAAGTGGAAACAATTAACTTTTGTTATTTCTCTTCTTACTAGAAACCATGCAGTCAAGTGCATGTTATGTTGAGACACAAACTTTGCAAAGAAGACAGCTGGTACTATTCTAGAGGGCTGGGTTTTGGCTACCTAAGTACAGTAAGTATTCCAGCCTGGGGCCCCAGATTTGCTTCCTAAACTGTTCTTCCCCTCTTTGAGATAACTCGTTAACGTATGCTCTAGAGTGTACGCACAAATAGGCCATTTTTCCTACCCTAGGGCTCTTGGAAAAAAAATAATATCTCGCTGGGTAGGGGTATTTTTGGAACAACCACGTAACAAAGCCGCTTGTTAGTCCACAGAAGTTTTGTGTGACTTGCTAAGTCCTTGGACCAGATTTTCTCCATTTATTGTTCCTAGTTCATGATGTGGTTTTGGCACCAGACAGTAGAAAAAGCTAACTCCAAAAATCAAAGTTGCAGAAAACTAACTTGCCGAAGGCAAGGCGTGATGAACTAACCTTTTGTAGCAAAGGAGACAAACAAGAATTTAACCCAAAGCATAAACAAAATAGTAGCCAGAGGTGGGGGGGGGAGTAAAGTTTAAAGAAGAAACAGATGGAAATGATGCAGATCTGTAGAACTAGCAATTCTTTCCTTGGCATTTCAAGATAAAGGTTCCAGAACAAATTCTGCTTCAGGAAAACTACTAATTGCTGGCAACAGAAAGTTGGAGACACTTCTATTGCTTATTGGAGAAGCACTAAGTGGGAATAAGACCTGGCATCAAGAAGTTTCATGCCGCAATCCACCCTCTCACTGAACAGATCTTGCCATGGGCCAGTCTACTTCACCCCTGTATTTGTTTTCTGATCAGTAAGATGGGAACAGAGACCCCTCATCCCACCAATTTTGGGAAGGATCCTGCAGAGGAAAAGTTACTTATTACTAGAAACATGTTCTCGAAGGCTTTGTCAACTACAACAAGTTCTTGCAGAGCAAAACTCTTGACATGAAACAGTAAGGAAGCTGATGGAATCAATGCTCTAATTCTGTTAGCTTCTCAGCAAAAAACGCGGAGGCCAAGCACATGCATGGCCCTTTCCTCTGTGCCACTGCAGGAACCATGCTGCAGACTGGCAGGAAAGCTCTAAAACCAGATTTTTCAGAAGGCCCTACTTGAGCCAAGAAACCCATCAGCAGAACTATTTTCTAACCCTGTTACAGCCTTCTCAGTCTCTATATATCTCGCTATATAGTCTAAATATATACCTATATTTCCCTAATATATGCACTTCACTTGTTAAGAACTTGAATGGGAAGTCCCCACGTCTCTCTAACTTGCCCTTATGTTCCTAAAAATTTATCTGGGGAATGAATAAGTTTCAATCTTGCCCAAAGAAAGTACAACTTGCTGCCCTGGCTGTTAATTATCTTATCATACCTACTGCCTAACCATATACCTACCAAAGGCTCAGTCAGTTTGTGTATGAAGACATTTACAGACAATATATCTTCCCGTAACGACCATGTGTTGCAACTTTTGAATGCCTGCAATCCTCAGAGGGTGAAGGAATCTAACACGATCTCCCTTCGGACAGCACAAACAAGCAGACTTCGCTTCACAAGCTCAATACGAAAAAAATAAAATTTGTACAGCAAATAAATATAAAGCCCTCACAAAGAATTATATCCTCTCCCAATATAGACCTTCACGATGGCACAAGAACTACCAGTGGAGTGGAACACAGACTGAATAGGAATTGAGGAGAGAAAGGCAGAAAATGGTCCTGTATGTAAAGAATGAGGAATTTGGATGGAGTGACTTTGCAGTCACCAGGGGAAAGGAAAATGGGGCTTCACTGGCAAAAGCACAAACCTCAAAATACCAGAGAGACGATAAGAACTGCAACAGGAGAGAAAAGATTTGTGTGCCATGGCAGACATCAGCGGCTCTAAATTCATCACAGCACGACTGAACTTCTCTGTAAGGCAACGTCTCACGAAATACAGTGGTAGCTTGCAAAAAAAACCCCCGAAGAGGTTCCACGCATGGCTATCAGTGCACATACAGCCGAGAAAGGTCTCATCTCCAAAGCGATGCAGAAAACAGCCAGGCACTGCAGAACAGGCCACATTCAGCACCGGTTGCTCGCAACAGATAATCTCCCAACTGCACGCTCGCCTAACCTATCTCTGCACATAAACCCTGCCCATCCCAGCCCCTGCAGCACTTCAGCACTGCAGGGTTGCAAAGGGATTTTACCCTGCCCGAACCCACTCCTTGCAGGAGAAATCCAGCGCACGGGCAAAACGCATGTTGCATTTGTCGCATGCCGCTTGCCGGAAATCAGAGAGGCTCGCTAGCCCGTGACTGGCAGTTGGGGAATTTTTTGCTCAATTTATTTGGGATGGGGCCACATTTCCTACTTATGCTGTTCAAAACAGCCCCAAAAAACCCAGCATGAAGCCAGCTCGGCACAGGGGAGATGGTGCATCTCCTACAAAGCCAAGGGCTCGATAGCTGTTTGGGCTGACTTTTTGAGGAAGGCGATGGCAAGCGGGGAGCCACGTGGGGTAGCAGGCCAGCGGGCACGTGGAGAGGGTCTAGGGGTACTTACGGACGCAGAGACAGGCCACCAGCTTGGCAGCCTCGTTGGGCACCAGGCAGGTGGGGAAGATGGGCTTGAGCAGGTAGGTGGCAAAGACCAGAGCCACGATGTACTGCGAGGAGGGCCGGATGATGAGGAGCTCTATCCAGAGCTTGAGGAAGGCGGGCAGGGAGCCGTACACCTCCAGCATGTAGGCGTAGTCCCCGCCGGATTTGGTGATGGTGGTGCCCAGCTCAGCATAGCAGAGGGCCCCCACGATGGAGAAGGCCCCGCAGACGGCCCACACCACCAGCGACAGCCCCGGCGAGCCGGCCTCCCGCAGCACGCCGGTGGGGGTGACGAAGATGCCGGAACCGATGATGGTGCCCACGATGATGGCCACGCCGTTGAGCAGCGTGATGGAGCGCTGCAGGGTCACCCCTTCGCCCTCGGCGGAGGCGCAGGGCGAGGGCGAGCGGGCGCAGCCGTTCTCCTGCGCCCCGCCGCCCCCTCCCTCCAGCATCTTCTCCATCGCCTGCTTCTCCTCCTCCTGCGCCAGCGAGGAGGCCGAGCCCGCCGGGCTCCTCTTCTTCACCGCGCTGCTGTCCGACATGGTGGCGCGGAGCGGGGCGGCGGGGGGCGCGGAGCGGAGCGCGGAGCGGGGCGGCGGGGCGCTCCGCCACCATGCAGCCGCCCCTTTTGTTCCGGCGGCGGTGGGCGGCGTGCGGCCGGCACCTCCCGCTTAGGCGGGGAGCGCGGGCCTGGCCTCCTTTCCGGGAGGAGGAGGAGGAGGAGGAGGAGGAGGAAGGAGGGGCAAAGGGGGTGCTGCAGTGCCCCCGGCTTGCGCGGGCAGCCGCCAGCCGGCCCCCCGGGAACCGGCGGCCGTGTCCGCCCCGAACCGGCGGGCGGGATCTCTCGCACGG
>JADKXX010009476.1:0-36154 GCA_017310255.1 Butorides virescens | reverse complement strand
GGGGGGGGGGGGGGGGGGGCAGCTTTGGAACCGTTCGTTCTCCCACCCGCACAGGACACTGTGTTCCTATAGAGGAGAACGGGTCGCGCTGCATGTGCCTAAATCTGAAGTTCAGCAAAACCCAGGTCTCCCAGTTTCTCCCAGTTTCCCCCAGTCCCAGCCGCTTTTACCGGACTCTTCTACTGGACACTCAACACAAGCACAGGCCAAGGCCCAGCCACTGCATCACCTGTGGGTCTGCAGAGGCACGGCGGAGATCTGCCCGTCATTTCGGACACCAAGATCACCAAAAAGACTTGTTTTCAAAAAATGAATCAATTAAATAAGTCATTTTTGCCAATCTGGCAAGCGTGCAGGCAAAACAAGCAGCTTCTGCCGCACTACCTCCATGAAGGCATAGGTTTTGCATCCAAGGACACTTGCATACTTCACAGTAGCGCCCAAGGAGCCAATTTTGAGCAAATTCAGGCTCCCTCTTGTCCTTGGGGGATTGGAGGCAAGTTCAGAGGCTAAAGCCTGGAAGCCCCGATTCTCAGCAACAATTGCTGCCACGGAGAGGTGGAAGCGGTACCTTTGAGGAGCTGTTTCTCAGCAAGCGAGTAGTTGGTGTCACACAAGAGGTCGTGCCCGAGCTCTGAAACCCAAGGTCGGTGTCCATCCTCCCCGGACCATCCTCCTCCTTGCAAGTTTAAAACATTTCAGTACGGGCAGTGGGTTTGCTGCACGATACCTCAGAGAAACACGAGATCTGCATTCTGGGGAAAGAGTGAACATTTTAGTTGACATATTCGGCATCACGACCACTTCCAACCATGACAGGAATCCCGAGCAACCCCTTGAAGCACTGATCACAACCTGACACCTAGTGGCTGTTAACCACAGCAGCCCAAGGGGCTTCAAACGGTGTTCACCACTGCTGGATTTATATAAACGTACATATTTAGGAAGAAAGCTTAGAGAAAAATTACCTTTGCATTGAGCGTGTTTTTCTAGTTTTTCAAAGAGACACAGGATCCTGAAGAGACTGCAAAGACTATGAAATTAATTAAAAAACAAACAGCAAAACATATTTATCACACAATTCTTCTGACAGCCCAAAAGCCTTTCTTTAGCCTAACTAGCTTAACATGAGCCCCATGGCAGAGGCTCTGCAGCTGTAATCTAACCCGATTATTCCTCAGATTAAGATTAACCAACACTTACTTGTTACTGTATTTCATACTTCAGCTGAGGCAAAATCTTCACAGGACCGTAAAATCAGAAAAAAAACCCAGGTTCCCACAACATACGGGATTTTCTCCGTGTTGGCCTCATGACATCAGGATCCAGCAGACAGGATTGGAATGGATACAAGATGTACGCTTGAGGTATTTTCAGCTCAATGCTCAAACTCAGTTGTCTAGTTGGGTGAACCCAATCATTCATCAATGGATTTTCTTCACCAGTGCTCTAAGACTGAGTTCTTACCTTAAGGTAAATAAATGAACTGCTTGATGATTGGCATTTTACACTTGCTATTGACCTAATTCACAGAAATTGCCATTAGCTTTCACAAGAATGGGACCAAGTTATCTTTTTCTCTCTGCAACCAATTCTGCCCAAAGGGAATTTCTTAGTAGACAGTCAGCTAAGAATTTGCAGGCTTCAGTCTCAGTTTTGACACCATTTCCATTTGGAAATCCTGGGATCAAGAAGCAGCAGAGTAGCAGCCACTAAACTGCCATATTTAAAGTCAACCACGTACTTGACCGTCTTGCACATTAAACAGTTGGAGGTAATTCTGCAACCATTTCTCCATTTGTATTGCTGAGAAAATACCTGCTTTGCAGCCATGGTGTTAGGGTGTTTTAGATCTTCAAAGCACTTCACAAATGCTACGGATTATTATCAGTTCTGACCATGAACATTAGCTCTCCTCAGGCCCCCAAGTTATTCCGCAGAATCTTTGAAGACTATTTGATTATACAATCAGTTCTCCATATGCTAATCCTCAGGCACTTCGAGTTTGTCACATCAAAAAGAAAGACGGAAAGAATTATTTGTCAGAAAGACAAATAATTACCAGTATCAGAAGTAAATTGGCCATTTGTTAGAAGCAATGTGTATGTTCGTAACCATTTATCTGGGAGAGCTGCCTTGATCAAAATAAGACAGCCTGCTGGACCCAAATAAGACATTTCTTTAGCAAACACCTCAGCTATACTAATACAAGAGCTTATAAGCTTTTTTTGCTGGATAAATGGAAGTGGTAGTAGCTTCTAGAACCCTTAAATAGTAATAATAGTGGAGCTGGCCTCACTCTTAACCTGTGCCACTCTTTTCTTCATACTGAAACTCCTTGCCTACCACACAGGGTACCAAATAGCACGGTTTGGGAGGCCCTATATAAAAGTATTGTCTCTAATTACTTTGGGGAGGGGGGAATTCCTTAACCAGGAATGTAATCTCCTAATTTTCCCATCAAAAGAAGTGAAAATTTGTTTGAATTAATTCAGCTAAGCATAACATATCTATATGATACCTGGACTCTAAGCACAGCTAAGCAGCGAAACACAAATTAAGGCTTATTTCACCTGGTTAGCCAATTTTTACTGATAAAAGTAATTTCTTTTACTCAAGGGGTTTTTTGGGTTATTTGATACAATTCTTGTAGCCACGTAGAACGTAGAATTCTTGAGTTATACCGCACATCAGAGCGCCACTCAGTTTTATCAAGCCCAGTTACACCACAGAAAATGGAGCTGAGTTGACGGGTCGAGTTTAATCTAGGCGTCAACTGAAGTAGTCTAGCAAAGACCCTCAAAATTTGGAATCCCATGTTAGACAGCATGTTGCATCTAGCGGAATGTAACAAATAATTAGATATCCCTCCAACAGTACAGCGGCAACAGAGAGGTCATTGTCCCTTCATTCCAATTATAACACAGTTCAGCAGAGTCTTTCAGAGCTTTCAAGGATCACAGACTGGCTGACGTCTGATTAGACTCCACTCATAATGAACCGGTTCATTCTCAAGGAGGAACTGTATTATTTTCTTGACAGAAAGTCTACTTTTTAACTCAGCGAGCTTAATTACACAATGAGATACAGACACAGGTTTCTCTGTGTTTCTTTATTGCATAGTTGCACACTAATGTAACAGGTTAAAATACAGCAGCTACAAGTTTCTTTACATCAGGTGAAAACTGAGGAAAAAGGCCCGTATCCTAGGAGAACAAAAGGCATTCCCTGCTACAGGTTGCCCGCAAAGACAATTATTTTAGTAAATTATGATTAGGCAGGTAACATACATTAAAATACACAATGGAACAACTGCCACGAAAACGAGATGCACCAAGAAAAAAGCAAGGATGTGCCACGAAATGCAAGTTAAGGCATTCAAAATTAAGACATTCAAATTTTAAAGCAAATACTATTGCCTATGAAGTTGAGCAAGAAAAGGGACGCTTCCTCAAAAGTAAGCCATGTACAATTCCAGTACCGTAAAACCCAGCAGATTTTCATGAGATCAAAGCAATCTCCATTTCTATAGCTTTCAAAGCCAAAGGATACACTCCTGTCAGACTTGCGGTTAAAATCCCAATGCAAGCCATCCGTGACAGAAGACAACAAAAGGTCAGGCATAGGTGGGGGTGTACACCTGAAGTGCAGTGTGTGAGAGTTCTGGAATGTAGGAATATGGATCAAACACTCAAACGCCAAATGAAGTCGTTCCGATAAGAGTGGTATTCAACAGAAATATTGAAAGGCAGTTGGAAGTCAGACCAACACGGACACAGATCTATGCTCAAAAACCTTCTACCCCCATTTCAATAAGATGTCCTCAAAATTATTTCTATTACAGTCTTTAATTCCTAGTACTTATTGCCACAGGAACGCCTCCCAGTAAAGTGTTAAGTAATGGAAGTGACGAATATGCAAGGGCAAATAGAAACATGTGCTTTGACCCTTTTGTATTGCACCATCTAAAAGAAAAGCCTAAAGATGCCTATGCAGACACCTTTCAAGTAGAGTTTAACTTAGTTGTGAAAAATCATTACAATTATTAGCTTAGTCCAACAATCATTTCCCCCCCCCACACACAGCTGACAGAATAAGGCAAACGAATTATATCCTATCTCCTGTTTTATATACACATGCAGGCACAGAGTTATTTTTCCTGAAGTTAGCTTTTGCAAGGCCCATACAGTCATTGTAACATAAAAGTCAAAAAGAAAAAAAAAAAAAAGCCACCAAACCCCCAAAGCCTTCTTGTTCATCAGACTGCTAATTTCAACAACAATCCGTCCTGCAACTGAGGTACTGCCTACCTTAACCAGAGATGCTAAAACATAAATGCAAGGCTCAAGCAACATCAGTAACAGAAAATCCCTGTAAAGCTTATTTGTGTGGCACAGTAGTTAGTTTTTTTCTATATTGACCCTGTTTCCAGATATTTGAAATGATCAGTGCTGATATTGATTTTATGTTAGTCTACTTAGATGTGATTTTATCTAAATAGGTATGGAGCATAACTTACTAACTGTATGACCGGATAATTCACCTATTCGCTAACAAAACTTCCACGACAATACTTAACAAAGTAAATCTCTCTGAGAATTTTAAATAGATCACTGAAAACAAAATGTTCACCATCATCTCTGATGGATGCATGGTAGTGAGCACGTTAAAAAGATTTACACACCTAGGAAGAAAATTAGATTCAGTGGAGCAAACCTAACCATGGAGAACTCAATTGGGTACGAGCATACTACGGCATTATGAAGCATCTGAAGATTAAACATTTACACCACAGGAGCTTCCTAGGAATAAAATATGTATTTTGTATTTGCGTATGCTAGGAAAGCTATATTAACTAGTGAAACAATCTCAGTGGATCAGAGGTACACAAAAACTTGGTGAAAATTACCCAGACAACTAAAAAACTTAGAGCAATTGCAAGAACCTTTTGAAGAGACCCATTCATATATATGAATATATGTGACAGGGATATCAACGCAGGCTACCTACAGCTAGCTTAGTGCTGCTGAGTGACCTGTATTTCTGAATGTGAAGGCAACATTAAGATAACTTTATATTACAGTTTTTCCTAACTGCTAATAATGAGTGGCAAAAATCTCAGATAGACAAGTACCAGTTCTGAATCACTGCCATCCTTCTGCAGAGTCCACCTCAGAAAAGTGTTTGCAAGAACACCACTGAATGAACACCTCAAGCTTAACAATTACTAGGTCAAGTACGCTCAGGCAGAAAGTAAAAGAATTGGTTTTCCTATTGCCAGAACTGTAGAGGTCCCTTCTAAAATTATTTTGGAACCTGTCATTCTCTGGCAAAACCATCACTGATATGATTCTGCAGATCAGGAACACAGTAAAAAGTCTGTCTGATGATGCCAAACACTGTATAGTTCAACTGGGATGGTATAGTTTAACCAAGCTGTTAGAGGTGGCACCGTTCTACAGAGTTCAACCAAGATGGTATGGTTCAACCGAGCAGTAAGGGCTTGGGAGAGGTAACAAAACTGACAAGACGTACTGCCATGTTGAATATACTACACAGTAAAAATAAGTGTGCTATGCTGGGATCGAAGAGCGATTTTCTTACGTTTACCACACAGAGTCACTGTAAGGTTAAGTGGCCACAATTCAAATTGCCAAGGGAGAAAGGCACAGCATGACAACAGCCTGAGGTAGAGCTATTAAGGAAGGAAAGGTAGGACCTGGGCACTTAATTGGTTAAGCAAGAATATTCAAAAGCCTTAAAAATCATCAGGGTCACACTAAAAAGTGTTAAAGTGCGTTTAAACTGAACACTTGGACTTAAAAAAAGGTACGGATTCTGAAGTTCCGAATTTAGCATTGACAAGCCAGTGTCCTGGCATCACTTGTGCTGAATCACACCAGCCACCAGGGACTGCTTACTGGCAGAAGCAGACCAAGCAACATCTGTTCTCCAAAAAAAAAAAGACTCCTCAAATACAATCAAGATCACATCATGAGTTTACAGACAGACCTGCTCCTGATCAGAAAATCTGACTATACATTCAGTACATGAATTTCATGCACAGGCATGCTGTTAAATACAGTAATGCATAAAGTCAGTAAGAAAGGTGCTCGAGAGAAAATATGGCTAGTAGTAGCATGCTTCAGAGGTAGATAACACTCGTGGCAATTGGACCATAACTCTAGGATAAGGCTCCACAGCTGGCAGCTTACACAACAATTCTGTCTGGTCCACAAATAAATTTCAACCACCACTTAACTTCATTACCATAAGGTGCTATAAATACAGTCTGGTCCCCAGTTGTCATGAAGCTAGATAACTCTTTTTATAAGAAAAGTACATCTTAAGATAAAACTTTGAAGGGAGTACCCTGGTGCTCTATGAGTTACTGAAAAAAAAACCAAACCCCAAACCGAAAAAACTTTCAAGTATCCAAATGCTGCATTTTCTCCATACTCTCCTAGCACTGGCTTAGGTTTCAGAAATATTTTTTTTCCCCCAAAAAAATCCCATTGGGAGGGTCAGCTGGGGCTTATCTAATTTTGCTTTCCTTTGATTTTATCAATTTCCTGGGATCAATTGGACATTTTCACCTAATTTACTGCTCTTGCCAGTCTTGAGATACTGATGAATTCTCTTCTGCTCTCTTCTCCTGGCACATTATTAATACAGAAAAGTAAAAACTGCCAAAGATAAAAGCTTCTACATTTGTTATAAGGTTTTAGAAAAAGTCTTCTGGCTTACGGTATAGAGTTGTGGCATCCATATCAAACATGGATCATGCAGTCAATAGGAAAGAGCTTAGATTCCAGAAGTGATTTTTTTCCCCTTCTCCTCTGGTCAACCTAAGCACCGATGAAAAAGAAAGAAGATAAAATGTCTCTGTATATGCAAGTAGAGAAGCTACTTCTCTTCCCAAACCTCTGAAATAATTCCACAAACTGACCTGATCAATAGTAATACTTTTCACTTCTTCACACTTCCTGCTTGCTAACACGTTTTTAGCTGGGATTTTTAATTCGCTCACATCACCGAAGGAGCATGTGAAGACACAAAACAGTTCAGGAAAGAGACAGGGGAAGAAATCTCCTGCCCTTATTTTTCCTTTAACTGTCAAAACAATTCCTTACTGATCCCTGCTTTACAGCAAGTCAATTTTTTAAGAGTTAATATTATTCACTTCTTGAAAAAAACAAACCTAACAAACCCCACAGCTTCTCTACTGAAGGTCACATGGCACTTAGCAGAACTGAAACTGGCTGGCTGTGAAACTGTACGGCATACATACACTGCAGAAAGAGGAAAAATAATAAAAAAATAACGTCAGTTATATCTGGGTATTGCAGTCTGGACTGACATTTCATGGGCCATCTATGGCCTGATCTGCTCAGCATGGTCCTTGGGCTGCACTTCAGTATTCAAGAGATGCCTGCTTTGGAAGGATGAACGGACGGTTCGATTCATTAATGGCTGAAGAGGGCGAAAGTTGTCTACCATTCTCTTTTCTTCTTCGCCATCTGAAGTAAAGAGCAGCATCCGAAATGCCTCCAGCTGAGAATGAGAAATGTCCAGTTTTGTGACTTTACTAACTGGAGAGTTATTGGAGTTCACGACAAAACGCAATCATTCATGCTTGGAAAAAAATTAAATACATAAAGGTACTATTACATTTGCATTCCGAGAAATTTTAGCAAGAACTTTTGGCACTTCTTCGTCGCCTGCTGGTAAAGATTACCCCATCATCCATATCAGTGCAGAAGATGAACTGTCAGTCATCTGCCATCTTTAGGCAAACTACATCTCAAATGTGGCATGTCTGAGATGGAACCGATTCCCATTTGAATACGGGAACATATGCCATCTTTAAATAAACCTCTCCAACCTTCTTAATTTACACCCTTCCTGGAGCTCTGTTATCTTATACAGACTTGCATATGCTGGGACCCAGAAAAGAGAGTACCTCAACAAGAAACAATCTACATAGTTGTTGTTCTCAGTGGTTTGTAACTGGGAATTAAAGCATGCAGCAGATCAGCTTTTAACGCTCACAAGGGCATTACAATGTTAAGTAAATGATGACCCTTTCTATGCCATAAAAGAGTCAGTGAAGAAGAGTAGGGTGGGGGGGAGAGGAGATAAAATTTTCAATTGAAAATAGAATGACACACTACACGTTCAGTCCTCTCTGCTCTGTTAACAAATCTTCAGCTCTTCCCATGCTATTCCTTTATGTAAACTAAAACATTAGGATCCGTACATGCCTATTTTTCCGACTTAGGGTTTGTTTGGAGCATGACTTTCTAGATTAAAAAAAAAATTTAAAAAAACGAGTATTTTGCCCCATGTCATTGGACTCTCACTTCATTATTAATCAAAGTCTGAAAAAATGGGGACAATGCACAGATAACTTTCAGTGCCGCTTAAACCATGAAAAAAATGGTAGATTTTTTGGAGCGGCTCATTTTTACTTGCTTTACAGCAATCTCCAAAACTTGTTCTATGCTGTCATGACCCTCAAAGTATTCCACTACTTTAAATGGCAAAAAAAATCCTGAAAACAACAAACCCCACAATTGTAGTACAATTCCAGTGAGTCCTCCCTTCTGACCATTTTCTACTTGTCCCTACATCTATCTACCTACATCCCATTGAAACAAAGTACTGAATTTAAAAGCAGTAGAGGGCATATGGTGACAAGTTTGGGTTGGTGTCAGAACAGACTGTTGACCAGGTACTCCTCCACTTGAAGTAACTTCTGTAATACAAACATTTGCCAAAACCCTTGTTTGTTTGTCCTTTTTAAAGGCGAATGAAGAAAAGGAATTCAAGGACAGTACAGCCAAATATAGAGTAAACATGCCTAGAGAGGATTAGCCCTCTGCAGGATTTCTGTGCAAATGCACATGGCTATCAAGAATATGCACAAAAGGTCAGAGTTTGGAATTTCACGAAACCTGCCCTTTCTCCTCCCTCCCTACCACAAGAAGGACTGCAAGCAGGAGAGCAAAGAAAAACACTGCAAGGACAGCAAAACTATGCAGCATTCCAATAAATAACCATAGAAGTTTTCAAGGGGCACTTTCCAGCATAAGGCATTGTTTATCACAGATCAAGAGCTGGAGAAGCACCTTTAATTGCTTACTGAAGAGGTCTCAAGTCTTTCAATATTAGCTGTTGTTAATGTCAGGATACCTCCCCAAAGAAATACTGGGTGTGAAGCACCCACCCGATCTCGTGTGTATTCACAGAGAATTATTGGCACTGGTAAGCAACTACTTCAGTGCATCTTCCCTTCCACCGCAGCAGGCAGTCAAACAGCTATGGTATAATTTGAAGTGTAAGCATGAGATTTACCTGATTCTCTTCAACCTCTATTGGCTGCTTCTTAATAATCCATGTGACTGATTCAGTAAGGGGGGGAGTTGTCAAAGAGCCCGCGTAGGTCCAATAATCAGGGCATGAAGGTATCAAACAGGAGGGATCAAAGACATCAAACTCGATAACAGTGTCCTAAACCCCCAAAAGAATTTATTTTTAAAACTTGTGTTTTGAGAAAAAAATGACAGAAGGTTTAGAAATATCTTAACAATGAGATTAAATACTGTATGTGTTATGTATGTATATGCAAATTAGGTACTGTGAATATTAATAATGATCTATGTAAAATAATAACTTAAAATCCCATAAGCTTGTACAAAATTGGTAACCTGGGTTTGAGGCATAAGAGGCAGCTAGTGAGCAGACAAAATTTAAATATTTCTGTTACCCCTATAAGCCATTAGGAATTCAGTACAGAAGAAACAAGGAGTGCGAAGGAACAACTGACTACGTCTTTATGGGAGCTAGAAGCAAACAGGAAAAAGAAAGAATAAATGGTGGAATAAGTTCAGGTAGTTCTGCCAGCCATACTTAATAGACTGCAAACAATAGAGCTTTTACTTTTCACCACGTGATTTTAGGCAGCAGGAAGAAGGAAGAGGACTAAAATTTTATTTAAGCCACATTAAGTCTCCAGAATGTGCACTCCCACAACTGAGACACCAGACAGCATGTAGGAGCTTCAGAGCCCATGATTTCCCACACAAACATTTTACTCCTGGGAGTATTTTCAGGATATACTGGCAATGCAGGAAAAGAAGATCCTGTTTTTCCATAGATAGGCTTTATTGGTTCACCACTGAGAACGAGAAATGTTACGGTAAAGAATTTTTCAAAAATTGGACAAGAGATTCTAGATGGGAGCTTTTACCCATCATGGGAGAGAGGAAGGTGCAAGGACATCAGAATGGGTTTTATCTGACCTTCCTCCTCTTCCTAACCAGGGTGATGTTTCTCAGGGTTTGGTGCTTAAGTCACCGATAACACTGGCAAGGCAACAAATGTTTTAAACCAAGTGCTGAGGAGTTGCTGGGTAACTGACACCCTTTGGAAATGAGATCCCTTTCAGAGCAGCCCACATGCAGCTTGATGAGCCTAATGTCTGATACTTTTTCTTTTTATCTTGAGTTCAGTTTCTTTCAAATTAATATGCTGTAAAATATTATATTCTCATAATGCATGTATATTCACAGATTTTTTTTTAGGTCTTTTTGGCACTGAACTGACTTGTTTGGTATTTATCTGGCAGAGTTTTCACTGCACTGCCATAAATATTTGTTTTATTTGGATAAAAAAAAATATCCTTACTGTGATAAATAACGGCACAGCGACTTCAACTGGAGGTGCTTACAAACCAGCAAAATTCTTGATGTGTTTTTCCTTTGTGTGTACTTTGAAAAAGGAACGGACACCTGGAGAACTATGAGCTGCTTTTGAGCACTATCAGAGACGCAGGACTCCCTCTGCTGGCAGAAGTCAGAAATGAGCTATGAAGAAGGAGTCCCATTCCCCTAGCAGAATATTTACAGTGGTTTGTTTTTTTAAAAAAAAAAGCAAAAAATAATCTCCTTCTCAAAGGTCAGACAAAAAAAATCAGAAAGCCCTAATTCCACAAGAAATAAACTACCACTTTACACAGCACGGAAAGTTCCTTCCCGTTAAACAACACACAAAAACTAATCCAGCGGCATGTTTTCATAGAAGCAGAAGGGCAGGCTTCAGTGAGGGCAAGAATTAAACATGTGCACGGCCTTTTAAGGGGGTGCAGTCTCAAGAGCATAATTTCTTAAACCAAGAGGTTTGGAAAGCTTAAAATACACAACTCCTCCTTAAAAATTAGCTTTTCCCCCACCTCCAGTATAATCAACAATTCACCCAAGGGGTCAATCACGCCCCCTACTGACATTTAAGGAAAAAAGCATTTATCAGTGTTTGGCTGTTCTCAAAGTACTCCTTATGTTGCAAAACTGCTCTAGTTATGCTGAGTGATACCTGGTGGGACACATAAAACCACTCACCTTATGTTTAACTGCCGGCAAGGCATCAACCAGTGTCTGCAGCCCTTGGTGATGTGCTCCTAGCTGCAGAAGACAGGTAGGAGGTAGAGAATCATTAAGCTGACATTCTACTTCTCTACCATAATCAGTGGGGTTTTTTTGAAAACAGCAACAACAAAAATCTAGAGGTATTTTGTCCTAAATCACTTTTAACAAAATGAAAATAAAAAGGCATCATTACGCTTATTACACAAAGTGAAATTACCTTTAAAAACACTCCAATAACAGCCAAGCCGTTACCTTCCATTACAGCTTCTTCAAAAGTCGGGTACACAACGGCATTCCAGTGTACTAAATGCAACTGAAATACAAATGAATGAGAAATCAACACATGCACAGAGCACAGCAATGATATCAAGGAACTTGACTTTTAATCTTTGCTACATTTGGTCCTTGGCCCACCACAGTGAGCTACCTCAGAAATCACACACCACAAAAATGAAGACCAAAATGTTATTGGAAAATAACAGTACTTCCTTTTTTTTTTTTTTTGCATTGTTTTAAAAAATAGCCAAAGACCCATAAACTACATTTCACACATATGAAAGGGATTTTGTCTGTGGGAGACTGATTACAGGAATGCTAGTTACAAGGCACAAAATTGCTTAGGATACTTGGAACAGAAGGACTCTTCCATCTCTTCACAGGAAGATCAGAGCATGCTCTTCTGCTAAGGACCATCCTCCTGCACATAACATAACCTTCCTCTACGTTGCTTACAGTCCAACACAAGCATTCCATTGAGGGGTTTTGTGTATTAAATAAATAGCCAGCACCAGTCCCAAAACTTAGTCATACTGTCTTGCTATTAGTAATTATCTTGCCAAGATGACAGGCATCATTATGAACGCATTAACAGGAGATAAACATCTTCTCAAAAATCAGCAATCATCATTTTTCAAATTCTCCATCTTTGGCATACAGCTATGTTTATACCTGTCATACTTTCCTCTCTGAGCAACTTAAACTGTCTTTTTCCCTGTTGGCTCCATCCTTTTTATTGACTCTTTCTGTCGTAGTAGTTATTTAATCACAAAAGTTTTGCTACTTCAATAATTGTTTACGAGTTGAAAATGGAAAACAGCGATCAAGATAACCACTATATTACCATAGAACTCTGCTGTACATTATTCTAATGACTTTAAGAAACACACAAAAAAATTGCTGATAATGGGAATCAACTTTCTGACATTAGCCAAAGCTCTGGGGTCACACACACAAGACAATTATTGTATATAAAGTAAGCAGGACCAGGCTTCTTGAGTTACAGGTATGGGTCTGAGAATTTAATAATCTTCTGTTTTCTCTTTAACTTTTTTTAAAAGAGTATTTAGTACATGCTTTGTTTCTCTGCAAGTGTTTGTAATAATAAAAAAAGTGATTTTAAAGTAGTAAGGATTGGGACATTTGGACGTCCATGAGAGACAGCTGCCGAGATGCAATGGATTCACCGTACTCCCAAGAAAATGGATCCTACACCTCATGTGAACTCCTAGCTTACTGCAGCTCAGAGGTAAAACACTTAAATTTTGTTAACAGAGATCTGAGCTTGCACATTTACCTCAATATTTGCTGTCCACCTGATGTGCACCACATTAGTTGGGACCTGGGGGCTCGTTAAGACCTGACGGTGCCCTCAGCCTGCTTTCTGTCTCATCCTTTTCCCCTGTAAAAGGAGGAAGGACAAGGGGAGTTGTGCCACTCCATCCAGACAGAGCTGGAATAGCAATGGTACTTCACTGCCTGCCCTTGGCTTGACCGGCAGCTACCCCTGTGGACATTCAGGGAGAAGAAAACATTATTGAAACTTTCGGTAATGGGCCCAATGTTCAATTTGAAGACTCTGTTCTTCTCCAGAAAACAGTGAGTATGAACTTACTAATAAAATGGTAGATGAGCTGCGGCCCCTACCAGATCCGATCCTTAACATTAAGCTGCAATTCTTCAAACAGGGAGTGTTTTAGCATGCAGTAGAGTCCCAGACAGCCTGGGACCTAGCTTCCAGTCCCCCTAAGTATTTGCATTGTTCAGCATTTTATCTCATACCTCTGCCGGGTAAAATTTACTGTCAACTGTGTGCTCTGAACCCCACTCATTTATAGCTCCCCAATGGAAGTGGAACTGCTTTAGCCTGTATTGGTTTTCCAACGGACCTCCAACGATTACTAAAAAACAAAACAAGACATACACATTAATAAAGAGGATTTAGAATTGTCCAGACAAGTAACACAGCAAGATCCTGCTTGGAAATAAGTTTGCCCAGGGAAGAAATCAGGTGGAGCAGCTATCTTTCTGAAACAGTCCCCTACTTTTACAATTTACTTTGCTATGACAAAATTGTTCAAGCAAACACATCACTGTTTTTCCCTGCAGCCTGAATCAACTATATCAAATTGAAGGTAAGCTAAATAGTCTCCTCATCCATCTCCCCCCAAGGGAATTACTGGTTTTTTTCCAACCCATGTCAAGTTTGGCAGAGTCATGGTAATTACATGTCACCTTCCATGCTCTTCTCTTTGAGCAGGCAAATGAGAACTGCCTTACCAGAAGAAACATGTATGATGACAAAGGAATTAATACATCTATTAAATGATATCCCAGCGAAGCCTCAATATCTGTGAAAAATTTCCCATGACAATACGAGACTTCCAAAATCCAATTTTGCCAGAAAAATGGGTACGTTGTGTCAAATGTTCAATTCTGCTTTTTTTCAAGTTATAAAAACCCAGACATACTGTTCTGCTTCAACGCAGCTTTCAGCATAAAGACTTCCCGCACAGCCAGAAATACACTGCTGTAAACTGTTCAAGCTACACTCCACAAAGCATCTAAAATTCCACTCTGCCTGTGGGCAAGATTCTGAGTTTCTGGAAGCTCTAACATTCAGCTGGCTCTCCTGGTTTCAGAAGGCCTCTCATTCTTTTGCAAATACATGAAAGAAAAAGTCTATGCCAGGTTTTCTGTGTACTGCTGGGTTTTACTCATTTCCTCCCATTGAACCAGGAACATCCTGCAAAATCTTCTTGCTAGTTACTACATCACAGCATCTGGTAAACAAGAGACCGTAGTTACTGCCAAAGAGCTAACAACAAATACGTAGCCGTAGAGACCCATTTGCTGATTTTTACTTAACTGTACGTCATGGTTAAATTTCCAGCAAACCACTGTATAAAGTACGTAATCCCAATGCTACTTTTGAAAAGAAGTTAATCACTTTAACGCTAAGGAGAAAACAATGACAGGCTTTAAGAGCTTTTCTGGTCTCTTTTATTTTTTTCTCCTGAAAGCCAGCCAGCAGGTTTGAAATTCTAACTAGATAGGCCTGCTTGTGATAAAGGAGTAAGCTAAAACAAGCTATGCAAATTGACATTTAATTAATTTCATTCACTGCTGCTAAGCTCTTAGCATAAATGCAATACTGACCATCACTAAAAAAATCCTGATGGAGAAAGGTTAACTTTCAGGGATGGGATGAAGATGTGGCCCACGCTGACAAGTCTTTCAGAATTAAAGTTTCTGTGCTCTAACACTACCCATTCCTAAATATGTGATGATGCAAACCCACAAGTGACTATGTTCATGTTAATAATCTTGTTCACCCAAATGTTTACCTTGCAAGTAAATTTAGGCACGTGCACACATATGTAGAAAACCAGGTTCCTATAGCGGACACTAGAAAGTGACAGGAAACAAAGAGGAACTTACAGTCCCTTTACAAGCACTTTAGCTATTTCATTTCCTCTCAATTTACAAGTCTTGATAATTTCAAAACAAGGAACTCTAACAACCACCAGAGGAAAGAATCACAACAGCTTTTTATTGCAGCCCTAGTTGTGTTTCAAGTCTCAATTCCTTGCAGCAGATGGCATTCATGCACACAGAGAGGACCACGTTCTGTACATACCTTCCCCACACCCTCTTTCTTCTTCATCCTCCTGCTCTGCTCATAAGCAAACAGCCCATGGCAGCACTACCTTCATCTTTTGCCCAAGTCTTGCTTTGCCTCATCTCAGGAGTTGGGCATTTTTGTCTATCCTGGATGCGCGTTTCATTTTGTCTTTTTCATCTTCTGTTTCAATTTTGTTGCTTTTTTTTTGTTTATTCATAAGCTTCCTTCCCTGGGTTTCTATTATTGTTAGACAGAAGCTGGCAGAAAGAAAAATCAGAAATAGCCACAGTAAAGAGAGAAAGGCGGAGGAGAGAGGCAGGCATTTGAAAACCTGGCCATTTATACAGCAACATCCCGTGATCTGTTGTTACTCTGCCGTTTTGGAGTCCTGTCACTGATCATTTAATGCCATCCTCCACTAGCCGTCATCACCCTTCACTGACTTTCATTTATCTGAGGAAGATGATGATGATGAAAAGGCGGCCATCCAGACAGAGGCAGCAAGAATGCTCACATTTAAATTTACCTCAAGTGTTCAGTCTTAGAGATGAAGCAGGTAAGATCTGTCAGAGCTGTGACGCACTCTGAACAGCCAGCCTCTGAAAGACCAGCACCCCTCTTAATTGAGAGCCCTGATGATCCCGTGCTTGCCTCTTAAGTCACAAAAACTGTCCCTGCATATTTAAATGTTGCATATTTCTTAACCTCTTGCAGGCAGTTCCCCTCCATTACATCAATTCTTGCAGAAAAAAAAATTACTGTGTCATCCATTGAGCTGCAAACCATTACATTTTTCATGCTCAACAGATAGCGGGGTATGGCTGTATAAAGCAAAAGACTGTTAAAAGCAAAACCAATCTAAAGTTAGTAAGTTAAAATCACCAATGAGCTAACAAGTTACGTCTCTGTCTTGGTCTCTCCTCTAACCCCACCTCACTAACTCAATAGCAGTTTGTGCTGTAAAAACAGAAGGGCACTACTTGGTTTCTTCACTACACATCATAGCACTCAAATGAACAAGGGCAAGAATATTCCCTGGTTGGAAACTAAGATTCTGGGTGAACAGCTATAAACAATAAACCCCAAAAAAACCCCAAACGTCACACAAGCCCGTGAAAGCTCCATGCATTCCACCACTCCATTTCTGCTGCGTTGTTTTATCAGCCTCTTTCCAAACATCAACCAAAAATCCCGGTATCGCAGAGACAAAGCATTTGTTTATTAGCATGCTGAAAGCTTCCTTCCCAAGAGCATTACTAAACCAATTACAAAGGTCTAGCATCTCTCGAGGTAAGCAGTCACCTTAAACATAAATGACTAATCGAACGGGTTCAAACTTGCCCAGGGTCCCCAAATTTTTCCCTCCAGGACAAGCTGAGTAATCAACATGAATCATGTGCTTCACAATATCCCTGACCAACTGCTACCAGTTCACCTACCTTTACGAAATATCTTCTTTACACATACCAGCAATATCCTTTGGTAAAGTCAACTTTTAAAAGGAACAATGGACAGAAAGCCTGGAATTCAGTAGCAATATCTTGATTTTAAGTCGCTTGACTCTATTGAGCATTTAAAAAAGATTTAGCTGCTCAGGTCAGAGTGCTTATTCACATCAAATTGCTGGAACGCATAATTTGATTTTGCACGCATGGACTCCTGCTTATACTGAAACAACAGGAACACACGCACCTGCTCCCTACGGTAGCAGCTCAGTATTATTTAATTCTCCACAAGCTTATTAAGATAAGTATGTATCCTTTCCAACGGAAAGTCATTTTACTGCTGATTATTTCAAATGCATTAAATACATGTTAACACCACAAAAAAAGATAAGTGGCAGATTAATAAAGTGTAATGATGGAATCTCATTTGAAATTAAGGAGATGCATACACACACAGACTGAAGATTGTCTCACATAGACAAAGCTGTGATGTTACGAGACCTAATCGAAGGGCAGGGCATTAAGGCTCCTGCAGTAAGTTTCAACCTACAACAGAGGATTTGTGCACACTGTCCATGGTAACAAATACATAGCAGAAGTGAGGCCTATATAGAGCTCCTGCATTACAATTCCCATCACTGTCAATCCATATTCAGTTAAAGCATTCTTTTACTGTATGTACATCTTTAACATTTGTCCTGAGGTTTTACATCTCTCTAGGCATTAATGAGGCATTAAATATATTTTTTTCTGAGTTTTGCTTACTTGATCTATCAGTAGAATCATCAAATTCAACCAGGAATGAATATCCATTGTTCCAGATGTGAAGACACGTTGTTGGGTCGTAGCTGATTTTCAGAGGCTTCAGAAAGGGGTCATAAACGCTGTCTCTCCACTGGATATTGATAGGAGACTGCCGGGTGCCTCCAGGAATCGTAAGCGGACTCTGCCAAAGTGGATGCACTGGAAGATGATGAAGAGAGTCAGGCTCTAATGCACAACACAGAACTTCCAACTAAATACTTCATGACTTTTTGGCAAGAGAAGGTGTTTTGGCATATTGGCTCCAAAGGCTTATTTCAAGTCAGCTGATACACAGAAAGTTAAAAAAATAATAATACATTCCAGCTGCATGACTCAAAGCCACACAGGGCAGCACAGTAATTTGACTTACAACTGTGTCGATACCTTCCTGCATTTGCAAAATGCTGTTTGAAGAAATTCTGCACTCTTATTTGCCAGAAAAATTGTTTTCCTTTTATTGCCAATTGATTGTAAGGTAGCTTTTGTTTTACAAGTTTGGCAGAGTCTCGGCACACCACTTCAGCCTTCCTTATACACCAGTACAATCAACTGACGTCAGATTGCACCAGACACAGGGTAACTCCCACTCTAAAGCAAAAATAGTCTCTTGAAGGTGCCAGTCCTTCACCTGATGTATGCTCAGGAGCTACACTGCTGCTAAGGGTGTAGTGCTCCTGAAGAACCCTTACCAATATTGATCAAGACTACTTTATGCAGTTGGGACCTACAGCTGATCCCCACATATGTAAAATCCTCATCTACCAACTTTGGGGGCAGGCTGGGCATCTCAAACTGGCATGAGGAGGGCAGATGCATGAATACAGTTTCCATGGGATTTTATTCTACTTGAAAACAGAGCAGAGAACTGTATGCACGTGGGGAGCACTTCCTCACCTGCTGCCCCCCCAACATCAACAACCCACAGAGAAAGATTTTTCTGTGCCTTGCCCATCCACTGAGCATGAAACATAGAGGCTCCCGAAGCACTGCGTTACTGGCTACCCCATTAGATACAACTGCTTGTGGTCCTTCAGAAGGTGGGGTGAAATAAATCTTTTAACAAAACGCTAAATAACCTTCCCCCTCAGTTTCCTCAACAAGGGGCAAACTTTATCAGCCTGCGCAAGGTCATCGCACACAGGTAGCGCAGAGGCGGCCCAGCAAAAGCACTCTCTGAAAGTGCCACAGCTCTCTGCTAGGGTTAGTGCCGTTCCCTGATGCTTCAGCGGAGGAACTGTCACGGCCAAAACCAGGCTGAGCTTGGCGTTCCCTCCTCTTCCACAACAAACTTCGGAGGCACCGGCAGCCCCCTCAGCCCGCGGGGCTAGAAGCGACGGAGGGACATGGGCGCTGCCCGTGCCCAGGCCCCTCAGCCGGGCTCCGGGCAGGCCAGGGAGGGCGCAGCGGGGTCGGGGGACGCTGAGCCGGGCGGGGAGGGCGAGAGGGGCTCGGGGCAGCGACCGGCTCTCCTCAGGCGGCGGGAGCGGCTCGCCTCGAGGGGTGAGAGCGGCCCCGGCCTGAGGGAGCTCGGCGGCGGGAGCGGCTCGCCTCGAGGGGTGAGGGCGGCCCCGGCCTGAGGGAGCCCGTCCCCGGGCAGCCCCCCCGAGGGAAGCGGCTCCCCCCCCGAGGGAAGCGGCGCGGGAGGGCGGCAGCACTCACGGGCGTCTCGCAGGCGGTAGGAGCAGCAGGCGCCCAGGCTGCACCATCGTGTCCCGCGCCGTGAGGCGGCAGCGGCCGCCCAAGCCCCGCGCAACAGCGGCAACATCGCGAAGGAACCCGCGGAGTCGCCGGGCGCCACCGCCCAGCCCGGCCCGGCCCGGCACAGCCCCTTCCGGCACCGCCCCCCCCCCCATGGCTCCCTCAGGGGAGCGGGCGGTTTCTGTGCCCGGCCGGCAGCCTTTCCCCCTAGGGCGGGCCGGGACTGGCTTGGTCCGGCGTTTTATCCTGTGACAACGTTAGGGAAGAGACGACAGTTCCCTGTGGGTGCGTGTTCGCCATTTCCCATGGCTAATCCCTGGGCCAGACACATACCAAAAATGTATTTCCTCTCGGGGTGATAACATCAGGGCTTGTTTACGCACTTCAGGGGATTAGCAGTTATTCTTGTCTAGTTAGGTTCGCTCAAGGAGGAGGTTTGGGTTTGTCCCAGCTGAAGGTGGGGCTGGAGCGCGATCCCTCTCCCACAGAGGTACGGGTGGCCCTGGCGCAGCAGGGTCCCAGCCCCAAACTGCAGACAGAAAAGTTAGGAAAAGGTAACGACATGGCTGCTTTACCCGACTGCGTCTGTCCCAAAGGCTGGAGGCCAAAATAGCCCCCCCCCCGGGATGGTGAAAAGGAACAATTCAACTGGCATTCGTCTGACACCGCTTGAGGCAGGCCTCGATGACACTAGTTAAAACCTTGGTCACTCCTTGCACCTTTTCTGTGTTACAACTTACAGAGCACGAAGCAAAAAAGGGAAGGCTGTAAAAAGCTGACAGTGTTGGTGAAAGCACAGAGATGAAGTAAGTGTCCCCATTTTTGCTGGGTCCATTGGGCAGCCAGGAGCAGAACAGCACACCTCAGCTCCTGGCCTTCATCTTGCCACCTGCTTTGAATCAATATTTCTTGGTCACTCTCTTAAAATCATTTTGAAAGTCTGCATTTACCTTTGGGGCATTTTTAATCTTGTTAGGGTGAGTACTTTTGAATTTTCATGAGGAACCTGATGTAGCATTGAGAACGTTTTGCTGAAATGGCGACAAGACTAGATACTCGACTAGAGTCAGCCAAAAAGCCTTTCCTCTAGTTTACAACATTGTGTAAGAAGTGCCCATTGCATTCACAGTATAACATATTTAAGGTACTCCTGAGTTGAGTAAGAGGAGGTTGAAATCTGGCATGCGATTTGTTGAGCAGCTACATGATCAGAAAACAGGTCATTGGGAGATGTACAAACAGCATGGGATCTTAGGATGTTAAACTGGTTTTAAATTTAATTTTACTTCCTCCCCACCAAGTTATGCCGCCTTTAAAGCACAGTATTTTTTTTTTTATAGTAGAATTCAATTGCAAACATTCTTGGTTTGACTCTGAGTGTTTTTCGGGTGGCTAATTTACTGTCCTCAACATACAGCTTCCTGTAACTTAAAAAGAAGAGCTGGGTACCTGATGAAATTGAAAACAGCTGCTGCCTGTAAACATCATTATTCATTCGGGCTTGATCACAGTTTAATAGCCCACTGATCATGGTTAGGGAATTGTATTTAACACAGGTCAGAGGTGTCTTATAAGCAGTAAGTAGCTCCTGGTCATGTGGGCAGCCTGTATCAACTTCATGCTTAATTGCAGCAGGGAGCTCAGACGTAGCTTCATATATTTTAATATTGAGCATAAACAAGAGATACTGGGTTTTATTCTCATCTACTAACAAAACCAGATTGTCATTCCTTCACGTTTCATTCTTCTGTGATGCGTCCTTTAAATACAGCTGATAGTCCTGGGCAGCTTAGAAGTCACATTTGCCAAAATAATAATGTATGTATGCCCTATAGCATAGTATAGATGCTTACTGTTGCAGAGAGCAGAACCTGGTTTCTGTACAGCTATCACTTTTCTGTATATTAAAGCAGTTGGAAAAAAAGCCTCAAACTCCACTGCTTTACACTGTGGTATTAAGATGACCAAACTTTGTGAAGCTTTTTAGGGATTTGATCCTGCAAGGTTTTAAAAATGTAAAGTTTATTATAGAGCTACTAAGTTGAACAGAATGAGTCATTTCTTGTGGGTTGAACAGCACAACCAAAGGAAAGTTCTTACGGCGTAGGCTTTCAGAAATGATGGGCTGTTCAGGTGTAAAACTAAAGAGAAATAACTTTGACCTACACCACTTTTGTTTCCCTTCTGAACCCTTCACAGAATCTGCATCCAGTTGTATGTGCACATGCTATTTCATAAGCACATGCTATTTCATGAGCATAAATTTCAGTAAAACTTTAGGATTTAATTAAAAATACCTTTTATTCTCTAGGGGGTTAAAGAAAACACTTCAAAATACAAGCGCCGTGACAGTGAGATGGTTTGTTTTGGAAACTGCAGACGGAAAGGCAAAAACTACTCGTACAAAAGGTAACATAAGCCCTAAACCTTGCTCCCAGCAGTTAACCAGTGTGGCCAAAATCTTCTTTTCTGGACCATTCCAGAAACAGAGTTTCTCCTTGGCCATGTCCCAGCTAGAGATGGTGATTTATACAAGAGAGACATGGCTGTCATGCAGCAAGCTGGAAAGAACAGCAACAGCCAGAATGACAATATCTCTCTTGTTCTCGTGTTTTTCCAAAATTGTTACATTTCTGGACCATCTGTGAGGTTTCAGCTACGCTCTCTCTTGTTCCCGAACCGAGAGTGGTTTCTGTGTATAGGGAACACCGCAACCAGAAATCTGGCAATTGGCTGACTGGCTGAATTACAGTGATACAGAATCTGTGTGGAAAGACAAATACAGGCGTCATCTACTACTCGATCTGTTTTCAAACATGCAAAGAAAAAAAAAAAGCCACCAAGGTGAGAATTCAGATAAAATACAGTTTGCACACAAACTTTGCTTCATGCGTGCCTCGTTTACAATCAGCTCACTGAGGAAGGGTCTAGTCTATTGTTTACCTTTGTTACATGCAGATCTATGGTATTGTCAGAATAGTAAATATTGTAATAAAACAAGCATGATAAAGATGTGAATCACCCGTGAAGGGAGATCTGCCACAAACAGACCTAACCTGTACTTGATTTATTTTATATTTTTAAAACCTTCCAGGCAGACACAGTGATGCTCCATTTAATTTTATAGTATTTGGAGGTTTCTTACATTTGCATTGTGGGTTTTTTTGTACCTTTCCCAGCTGAAGTAGGTGTATAAAGCCATCTAAATAGTCCCAATCTTTTGAATTATTTTTGATAATTAATTGCAGCTGTGGTTGCTTTAACAGGTCTGTTTGGAGTAATTGTTAAAAAGCTCATTTAGCATTGATGCAAGTATCAGAAACTTTGGGGTGGGAGTCAAGATCCAGAAGAAAATGCAGGTTGTGCATGTTACTGGATTATAATAACTTATAACACGATTTCCAAGAAAATATTTTGAAGGCCACAGTTCTATGGTAAAAATCCAAAATAAATTCAGTTAAATGAAAGGATTTACTGCCAATTTACACTGTTGTAAACTTGATTTAAAGAGACAAAACATTTGTCAATGTTTCATTTTTAAATTCCCTTTAAGTATCCTGGGGAGGAGAGAGTTCTCACACATGAGTTACAAAATTATAAGGAAGAGTATGAAAATTAATTCAGGTGGTCGTCAAGTAAGAATGAGGGGTAAAATTACTCAGCTTCAGTGGATTTCAGTCTTTATGGTTTTAATCTTTAAAAAGAAATAAATAAAAAAAAGACCTGTTGAATAAAGCATTTTGATTTGTTTACACAGGCACCTTCAAACAAGCTTCACCCAGCTCTGAAGTAAGACAGGGAGGACAGCATGGTGGGAACGGTTGAGAAACTCCACCCGCTTGAAGGAAATACTTTTTTGTCCTAAGTTGAGCAGGGGTGCTTTCCATAGTAACACATTCTGAATTAGAAAAATAAACCCAAACATATTACTGAAACTGTATAAAGAACCATTTTAAACTTTAAAGGACCACGGCTCTGCTTCAGCCACTTGGATTGAACATTACAGAGGAAATCCAAGATAGGTTGATTTCTTTGAAGCTTTTTAGTATGAATCAAGATTTTGGAGGATAACAGTGATGGTTGGCTGAGGTCCGTCGTGACAAGGTGTTGAAAGTTCTGCTGAATTGATGTCAGATTTGGACTGTGATGTAGGCCAGTTTATTGATAAACAGTCCGGTGGTTTTTATCAAACGGATATGACTGCCAGAGCACTCTAAGCTCAACAGGAAAGCAGCAGCAGATTGTGAAATGCTGAGCTTTTCTCTGCTTCCAAAATGTTGGCTGAGATAGGAGCCTGGATGAGAAGGCAGTGGCTGAGGCTACATCCAGATAAGGAGGAGGTAATTCCAGTTGGCAAGGTAAAGCAAACAGAGGCTTTATCTTTTCTGTATAAAAACATTTGCTAAAATTATGCATGCAGGCTTAGTAACTCAGCATGGAAAGGGCAATTTGTGTAGTTACTGCAATTGTACGTGCAGTCCTGGAGATGGCACACCTGGATTGCGTGTCATTGCTGTACTTACACAATTCTTTAAAAAAACCTCGAGGGATTCTGCTTTTCTTGTAACTTAGAATCATAGAATCATTTGGTTCAAAAAGGCCTTTAAGATCATCGAGTCCAACCGCACCTGTCCACTACAAAACCAGGTCACTTCTTCTAAAAGGATAAGAAAGAAAAAAGATGTTCAGGTCTGCTCTGGCAATAATTACTAGGGTGAGGATATCGTCCATAGGCTTAAAATCCCTATGAAGAGCATTTCCAGCAACTCCCTCTCTACTGTATTAAAAGGTGTCTGAAACCACTGCCTCCATGTATTGTTCCAAGATACCACAGAGCTTAGTGCAGACATCTGCTGCCGTAGTCCATGCGACTACAAATTTTTACATATATGCCATGATGCTCAGTAACATTTCTACAGTTGTTTCCCAGGGAATTGCAGAAAAATACTTTTGTCCTTGTGGGGACCCAAGGGGAATCCAGAAAAGGCACTGGGAAGTGTCAGCCTTTGAATTGTTTAACCTATGCTCCTCACAGCACATGTCTGAGTTAACTGCCAAGTGAAAGCATCGCCACCCAGCTCGGTGAGAGACTACTTCTGTGTGTGGGAAGGCTGAGGGGAGAAGGATAAAGAGATGAAATTTGGGAAAATGGTGAACTTTACATTGAAGACATTACCTAAGAGCTCAATAGTCCAATTTTACCGTTTTCTTTGACCAAGTTTTTGTCACTGAAAAGGCTGTTTGTACTGTCAGCTGTGAATAGCGGAATTTAATTGAATATGCTTTTTGCTTTGGATGCATGTTGTGCACAGGGTCTAGCCACCAGATGGAGAAACCCACAGGCTGGCTGATTCAGAGCTAGTGTCGATTCACTGGCAGCCGAAACCAGCCATTCCAAAGATAGTGTTTTCCTGAATCAGCTTGTTTTGGCGTTTCCTGCATGAATGTCATGGGGTAGAGAAAGATTGAACTAATAAATAGCATCTGTCTTAAACTGAGAAGGGCAATATGAGTAAAAAGAGTTAGATAGCAACTGTAGTTCATTTAATCAGCAATGGTCTTATGATTGAACAGCCTTGTATGATCTCTTCCTGGAATGTTTGTTACCACAAAGTGAGTTTTGGTTTCTCAGTATAGCTACCCATGGACGAGTGTCCACAGCAAAAAAACCCCCAAACAAACATCATTTTCCCCCTACTGGGAGCTGATGGACCAGGGGTAACCATAAAAGATTTAGTTTCTCCATCACACATGGAGATCTAGAGGTGTCAGCTTTTCTCCAGTTTACCTTCTTACTCCACTGAACAATTTCAAATAATTTTCCTAGAGTAACACTTTCTCTGATGAAACAGGAATGTAACACTTAATTGTAATGTTCCATTCCTGAAGCTTTTCATTTCATAGGCTGTAAAGCTTTGTGGAACATTAATACTGAACAAGCAGAAGAATTAGGGACTGTGTAGAGGGATTCTGTGCTGCTGGTTCATGGGTTCCATTACTTTTTTAATGAGGAGTGTTAATTTATATTGGCTGTGTGGCTTCTGACACTGGAAATCGTTGGACTCGCAATGACTATTCACTTGCAATCTTAGTTTCTGTCTTCAAATATAAAAATAATGACTAAATAATAAAAAATAATGACTAAAAAACCAGAATGATGACAGAACTTTTTACCCACAGTTACAGGGGATTCTCTGGATTTCCCCTCTGAAGCAGTAACTCATGTCACTGCACACGATGAGCAGCGATACGTGAGCCCAAGCGTTCCTCTTGCTGGCACAGGTTTTGGGTTTAGCTTTTGAATCTCCAATGCTGAAAAGGTTTGCTGATAAACTGCAGGTAAAGGAGTGATAATAGACATTGCTTGTGACTGTCGGAATATGTTCTTTTATATGCACGCATCCTGGGGTGGAGTGGGTGTACATACAGGCTAATTAACACAATTAATATGAATTCATTAGAACAGCTACTATTTTATAAGGCTGAATCATTGTTTTAATAAACATTACTGTAGTGCTTTTCTTTGAATAGATAAACAATGTCTTTTTTTTCCTTATTTTAATGGGAAAATGATGTTTCTGAGCATGCTTGTAAAGAAAGAAACTGGTAGGGAAGGAAGTAAAAGTTTAAGAGACTTTTGAGCTGTACTAAGAAAGCTCTGCGCAGGTCAGCCAAGGGAAAAATACTGTCATGGATGCATGCGTGACTCATTTCAGTTTTGCATTAGGAATTAGGCTCTTTCTTGTGGTTGTTTCACTAGTAACACAATCCAGTGTTAATCTTATTTCTAGAATTAGGCATCTTTTATAGATTTAAAAGGCACCGTTTTAAAATGAAGGTAAAGTGCTGTATTAAGAAGTTATGCGACTAGATTCAAGTACCCATTCTGTTTTAAGCTTTCACAATACAACTCACATTTTCTATTCTGAGTAGCAAAAAAAAAAAAAAAAGGAGAAAATTTAGACTGAGAACTCTGAAAAACATCGCAAACACCGTATCTTTATAAAAACTGCTCTGAATTATTTCGGATGTGCTGAGTGACAGGGAAGCATGCATGCTATATATTACATAAAGCTTCCATGCCTAGGAATATATACAACACAGTGCACGTTGCTCTTGGCAGCTAACCTGCCAGGTTTTTTGAAATGCTAGTCACTTGGTGGCAGAAAGTATTTTGGCATCATCTTCAAAAAAGCATTTACAAGTGTAGAGCTATAAACACTGAAAGTTAGGAATATTTCTTCTAGCTTTCAATATAAACAAAGCCTTATGCTTGTCTCCATTTTGCGTTGTTTTATATCTGTCACAAAATCAGCTGTTTTCTCAGCAGTTAAGTAAATACAAAAATTGGCGTTGGGTAATTTAAGTAGAAGGGAATCACATCTCAGTATTCAAGGAGGAATCTGCTGTTCTTTGGGAAAAGTTAGTAAGCTGAATACATTTACAGGGAAAAAAATAGGAAGCAAGAGGGATGTAAAAAATGACTCTTTACTATTGCTCCAGCTGACATTATCTGCACACAAGCGAGTAGACAGGCAGTCTCGGGCTGGCCTCATCTTATTTGTGGGCAAGTTAATCAGTATTTTAAATAACTAAATCTTTGACATCTTCCAGTAGTATCCTGCATCTCAGGAGGTGATTCATTGTAGTTCTCCTATACACCACATTTGGAGGGTTTGGTGGTTTGTACTTCTGTTAGGCCTCATTTTCAAAATTCAACGCTCTAGTGTCTGTTAAATTCAAATTCAGTCACTGAGAATCAATTTGCGCTAAATGTGCTTTGAATTGCACTTTTAAAAACAGTTTGCATTGAAAGCAGTCAAAACCTTGCAGGACAAAATCTAAGATTAATTGTTGTATAGTCTGTTTCTTCATTGTAGCTACAAGTGAAAAAATCACAAACAACCCTAACATTTGACACAGCAGATGTAACAAAGAACAATGTTTTAATCCTGCACACAAAGATAAATCATGCAATCCAATAAGGTATCTCTATCTCCAGTTTCTCTCATTCTAGTCACTCTTTTTTCTTTCAGTCACATTCTCAAATTTCCTTTTTTTGGGTAAGTGTCAAATAAGAAAGAGGAGCAACACTTCACTACATTTGTTGTCTTTGCACCTCTGCATCTCTCTTATGCAGGTATCCAGTACTATTTTGATAAAACGAAATACACTTACATGCATCATTCCTGGTTTTACGAGTGCAGGTGGCCAGACTGCAGGGTCGCGCTGGCACTGCTGGTGGACTCCAGATGGTTTTCAGCTGCTTGTATAAATGCGCCAGGGTATTTGCCTTCACACTGTTCATTGCTATCACCTTGGCCCTTGAAATCTTCGGTTTGTCAAACAGCCAGAGGAGCTTTCCAGAGTCTAGCAAGCTATCAGTACAAAGCCGAGGAAAAAATCCTGTGGATATACAGCTCCAAGGTAACTGAGGGGTCTCCAGACCTATTTATAAAAAATGTTGAGAGCACCCTTTTGTGGTTGGAGAGGTGGAGCTAACCAAGTAGTTAATTTTCAACTTGCCCCTGGACTGGCTTCTTCATTGGCTCTACACTTTGTTGGAGGGCCGGCTAGTTGATGATTATTCTACATGTGCTTTCCAGGTTCTTTCTCATCTGGCTCCCAGAACACCAAAGGGTTACAGAAACCACTCTTTTGTATGCAAGGAGAGGTTTCTTATCATTTTTTTGACCATGCATTCTTTGAATTTGAATAGTTGTCTATTTGAATTACTGATAGCTAGGAATTGCTGTCATTAACTGTAATTCTGAGGCGTGGTGACTGCTCAAACTGAGGAATTCACAGAAGTCTAGCAGATATCCAAGGTTTGCCCAGGAGAACACGAAGGGGGGCAGCCTCCTGCAGAGGAGTATTTTAGCTCTGAGCATGTAATGCAGCATCACTGCGGCCTCAAGGTGAGGAATTCGTTCTTCTGAGCTATCAGATATCCCATAAGAGGGATAATTTTGTATAGACTAGAAATAGGAAGAGACATAAGGAACCATAATTACTCCTCCCACTCACACACCACTTTGACCCAGCTGAAGTGTTTTTTTTTTTACTCCAGTGGGGAGAACAGATTGAGACGTTTTCCTGACCTATGTTTCTTAGAGATGAAAGCATGAAGAATGTTACTCACTTATTATTTCCACATGCAATTCCAATAACTTTGTTGTTTTATGTGAAAGATCTGTATAGATCCTTTCATTTTCTCTGGGATGTTTGCAGCAATCCACGTAAATGGCACAGACACAAGTAGCTTCTGAGTTAGAGCTGTTGTTTCTTAGGCCAAGCGCAGAAACATGGGTGAGCAATTCATTCACTAAAGACTTCTCATAATGTAAGAGATTGTAACAGGCCAAATGGGAATGGATAGCCATTAGGAAAGCATGCCAAACACTCCAAGTGACAAACCAGGTCCGAGGTCCAACCAGAGAACCCAGATGGGAGCAAAAGGATAGGGGGCCAAAGACAAGCAAAAACAAGGGGCCAAAGTCCCTCCTAGAGATCCCACCAAAGACAAACCTGAAGACAAGTGCCCTAACAGCAGAGCTCAGGGGCCCAGGCTTGGGCTTACATGGGTTCCTGGCCCATAGGCCGGGCTGGGGGGAAGGCTGGGGGTGAGGCTTGTCAAGGCCATTCAGGCTTGTTAGTACCCTCAGGGTCAGGACAGCCAAGAGCATTGTGGGGCCTTTAATAATTCTCATGTAAGTATTTAAAAAATCCATGTGATTATTTTCCTCCATTAAGTACATAGGAGGGCATATTTTGAAAGCTACAGAATCTATCAATGACAGAGCAAGCAGAAACAATAAAACTATTACATTCTGCCATTAAAAATTTGCTGTTAAAAGCCACTCCTTTCTTAATCCATCAAGTTACCTTTTCAATAGTTGGTGGTTTTTTTTTTACTTAACAAATTATAGTATTTTGAGTTAGAAACTTATCTGCTTGGTGATATTTTCATTAAACATATGCATGTCTGTCATCTCTTCTCACACAGATTGTAAGCGCAAGGCTCAGGCTCAGGTGGTCCTCTTTTGTGTCCTAAAACGGCAAGCTTACCTGTGCTATTTACTAGTCCAAACCCTACTATTTAGGAGAGTCTTAATGCTTGTCATTTATTACCTCAGCTGCCTGCTTCAGGGTACCTAAGAGCAAGCCATTGTCAGCTAGGAGTTCTGCCCAAAGAACTGCAAAATCAAACTTCTATTGTTGTTCATAATTGTGGGTAATTACATATGTGGAGTGTGACTGTATGCAATGGAAATGTGCTTACTTTGTCTTTGCAGAAATGAGAGAAGTAAAAATCTAGAAATTTCTTGCTGTCATTACCCATCTGACTTTTGCTGTAAGTGCCTCTGGACTGGACAGAGGATCAATTTTTTTTTTTTTTTTCCTGATGCTTACTGGAGGGTTGCCAGTACTTACATTCTGGTTAACTTCAAATGAATGCTCTTACTTGGAGAGAGAAAATTACCTCCTCCATCTAGTGCTTCAAGAAATCTGATTCTCCTGGCATCATGCTTGTAAGGGTATTCCTGTCCTAATATTGTCTCAGTTGCAACATCGGCAAGTCAAAACCAATAATTCAGAAAAAATACAGTCTTACAGTTTTACTGTAATTAGAAAGATACAATGAAAGTGATTTCATAATTAACATTTTCTTCACCTCGTTATTGTTGTATAACAGCTGACAGGACAACGAATCGAGTAGTGGAAAGCTGCCTGGGATGGCAGCACTGCTGAAACCTCTATGGAGTAGCTAAAAATATCACCTAGGGCAGCTTTCACAAAGCGATCAGGTCATTACTGGGTGGGTTTTAACCCTCATTTCCCTGTGGATTGGCTCATACTTCCCATGTTAGATATTACTTCCGCCTAAGGGAAGCTTTTCTTTGATGTCCTGGGCACTTAGTAATGCGATGGAGCTCACCAGCCTGCTAACTGCCTCTACTCCCCCCAGTTTTTCATTCTCTCATGTATTAGGAGTCTCCACACAGGACAGAGCATTCCAGATCCGTCCTCACAAGTGCCATATAGTGGGGAATAGCCACTTGATGTGCTGGCCGTGCTCTTTCTAAGATAACCCTCTGTGCCATTAATCTTCATGGCTGCAAGGGTGCCTTGCTGATACATGTTCAGCTTCTCCTCCAGGACCTGTGGTGCTTTGCTTCGGAGTTTTTCACTCTAGCAGCCAGTCCCCGGGTTGTACAGTGGCATGGGGTTATACCATCCCAAGTGCAGGACTTGGCATTTGCCTTGGTTGCACTTCATGAGGTGCCGAATGACCTGGCTTGGCAGGACTGCTCCAAATGGGAGCCCTACCAAGCTGCACATGACAAACATGGTGCCACACGGAAACTTGCTGAGGGGACCTTCTGTCACTCTGCCCACTGATGAAGATTTACACTTAGAGTATTTTACCTCTCACACCTGAAAAAATGGGGTTACATTGGAAATAATTTTGAACACAGATGCAAATCCAGAACTAGGAGACAGTAAAATTCTGCTTAGAATAAGAACATTAATGACACATTGATGCTGTGTAACATTTGTATCTGGATTTATGAAAAAAATATATGAAGGTGGGGACTACACGCTGAATGAAAAAGCAGTTCTCAGGCAACCCTCAGTCTGAAGAAAAGGATAAAATCTTCTAAAATCAGTAAGTGCGATGAGCTCCCCTTCAGGCTTTTGATAATCCCAGTAGATTCAAAAAGTCTGATGATGATAGTGGTACCGGACCAAGTAAACATGGTCTGTGGCAAACCTGAACAAAGCTGGGCAAGCTAGCAAATACTGGGCAAAGATATCAGCTGCGTAACAGGTAAAAGGGCAGCAGAACCAGCTGTGAGCGTGATCCTGGGAAGATCACGGTCGGGCAAAGTGCAAATCCAGAGCTTGTTAGAATGACAGATTTCTCAGAAGGGGAATAGCCTCCTATCTTTTTTTTTTTCCATGATGTATACAGGGAGATGGAACAGTATGTAAATAAAGAAGGGAACATTGACATCGTGCCTGACCCTTCTCACCTTATTTCTCAGACTGGCAAAAATGACCTAACAAGACCAGGAATTTTGACCAGCTGGAGGACCAAAGGTCTAACAATGTTTTTCTCTCTGCTTGTGGGACTTCAAGGCCTTTTCTTCCATCCTCATTCGTGAAAATGAGGAGTATCTTGATTGAATGAAATGGATTTTACCCAGCATAAAACAGAAGTGAGATCAGAGTCAGAACAGACAACATCTGTGTCTTGCCCTAAGTTGTAGAGCTACCTGAAGTAGGTTCAGGAGCAAAACCCACTTGATCCTGACCTGTGTTCTGTAATAAAATCAAAGAACAATTCTGAGAGAATTGAAAATGGGCATAGTGTCTGAAAAGTAAGTGATGAGGAAGCATGTACTTGGAGGAGGAGAACTGACAACAGATTCCAATAAGCAGAGAAGTTCTCTGTTGATAAAAGGGAAAATGCTACAGCAAGTTTACAGATAGCATTAATATTACTGCTGTTTAAAAAATGTATTTTATGTAACTTTAAATATTGCTATGTCACAAGATAGTGCATGCTATGTTCACAAGGATGTTTTTGCGTCCCTCTCCAGTTACGAGAGTTAGCGTATAGAAAATCAATAAAGTAACTCAAACAGAAATTGAATAAACAGGAACTTCAAGCACTCTCTTTGGTTTTAATAGCATAGGTTGTGATCAAGGATTTTACCCATGGGAAAGAAAATTATTCCTACAGAGTTCTCATGGCAAATTCTCCTGAGTTACTCCTGTGCCCTGATCACATCTTCTGTGTTCTTCATGCCTTTGTTTCTATATTCTCATGCTCAGCAGTGAGTATCATTCTGAATGCCCATCGCTTGTTTAAACAAATGCTTTGTTTGGCAACCTTTGTTTTCCTGCTGCTGGTGCAGCTGCAAAATTGTGTGCACAGTGTGTTAATTTTTTACCTTTGATGCTATGGTAAGGTTTTTTTCCTAACAAAAAAAAGGAAACCAATGAATGAGATACCAATCTCTCTTGATCCACACAAAACATGTGAAAGCAGCAGCTTCCTTAGGAAACAATAGTAAATGAATGCTGATACAACGGTAAAATAAGCTAGATACTTCCTGGAACCAAATGATTCTTCATAACGTGACAGAGAAAAGTTAGCACATACATAAAATGGGGGGAGAGAGACTGAAAAAAGATGATTAATAAGGTGAGGAAGTAAACCAGTAAAGAAGTATCTTGTTATTTTATTTGGGACAGCAGACTAACAGGGCAACAGGATATATTTTCTTTCATAAAATTAAAAAATGAAATTGATATATTAGCACCCTGAAGTTCTTACTCATTTTTATAAGGGGGAAGGAAAATAGGAATAGATTTGACGTAGGCACTTGAGCAAGTTACTATGGTTTAAATCAGAATATCACTTACAGTGTATCAGCTTCTTTCTGGTGCTTGCTTATGGGCAGCTCTTCATCCCATGAAGTGAAGCCTTCATGCAGTAGAGGGGGACTTCCACTGAATTTCATTCCACTGTTGCAGAAATATTCAGCTGAGCACATTTCTGAAAGCTCATGAAGATTAGGAGATTGTGAAACACAGGAAACAATTATCCTTGGGTCAGTCAGTCCTGTGTTGGTACTGTAAATTAAAGAACAAAAGCCAAATTTGGGCCTTCTGATTTAAGCACAAAGGAGGTCTCCACTGTTAGGTTGTGTACAAAATGATCCTCTTTCTTCTGCTGTTTACCAGTGTTTTCTGTCATACTTAATGCTGCATGAAGAGTATGTCATATCTGGGTGAGCCAATCTCAAGAGGAACAAGGGATAGGCTATGATTAACAGAGGCTCTTCACAAGTTATTGGTGTAATTCAAAATTTTAAAAGGAAATGCCCTGTGCTTTGGAAGAAATGATAGGGGGGGAAAAATCTAAAATCATATCTCTGGTAAAGAGGGAAAAAACCCTTACAAGAGGTAAGTTAATTGTATATTCCAGATTGCTGTAATGATCAGAGCGGACTGGCTCGCTAGCAGAAGGTAGTGCTGCAGCCTTTCTTGGTGATGAATTGCTGTATTATTTTTTTATTATGTTGCTCTCTGATCAAAGATACGGACATCAGTTGGACTCCTGCCAGTATTTCCTGCAGTTAATTTGACGACTGTAGGTGAATAGTATAATTGGTCTGAGAATGAAAGTTTTTCTGGTTTGTGTTCTTTTAGCTGAGGAATTATTTACTGGCTATACAGGGAAGAGCGGGATCTCACATCCTCAGCAGAACGTGAGTTAATAATCTCTGGGAGGGAAGGTACTGATGAGAAAACAGGACAGCTTTTACATCAGATTTGGTTTATGATGGCAAAGGCTTTTACTAGCAACTTTCCACAGCAGGTAGCACACTAATATTTATATCACTGTTTTTCTAGCTGGGACCTGGCAATTGCTTGAGTGCAGCAGAAACCATTTGGCAAATCCATTACAGGGCAAATCTGTGCAGCAAAGCGTGAAATAATCCTGTGTGAAAAGTCAGTTTATAAGTAGTTTAACCTTTGAACTTCCTAATCTGTTTGTGAAGGAAGAAAACACAATAAATAAATCAACAGACTCAGCTGAACAGTTACAAATCTGGAAGCAGAGGCAAGGCTTTTCCTAACACAGCCGTTGTTAATTCCCATGGGTCAGGACAACTCTTTAATACTGAAAACACCAGCTTGAGAAGTGACTGCGAGCACTTGTGAAGAAAGGCGCGGCCCACCTGCCTCTGCCAGAAGAAGTTTCCCAGTCTGAAACATGAAACCCCTCTAGTCCTGTTCCTTGACTCGCTCCGTAACTCCTAGAGAGGCGAGCAGGAGGAATTGCTGGTCTCCTGGGGTCTGGAACACTTTAGAAACCGGACCTTTTGTGACATGCACCATTTAATTTCACACAGGTACAAAAGTCCTCCAGTGGACACCCTGAGTCTGAATATGACAAAGCTACAAAGCCTGAGGACAGCATTTCGAACCACGAGCCCAACAGCTCCATGTAGCCGCAGGTCTGTCGATGCCAGGGTAGCCAACTGCAGCTGGACCAGGGTGGGTTCAGTGGCACGTCAGGACGCTGCAGAACTGAATGAAGCATCTCAGTCAAGGAGTATTTTTATGCAGAAGTCTGAAAGTCAGCGCTGGCTATGCTGAAGCTGAAAAATGAAGTACAATGATGGTCTTGTTTGGGCAACACTGTGAGGAGATGTATACACATAAAAGGATATAGTAAAATAATTTAATCTTCGTCTTCTTTCAGAGCTACTTGCATACTTCCTCCGTGCTTCCTTTTTGTGCTTTTGCATATTTTTATCATTCCCAGAAGGTTAACAGAAGGTTTTCCACCTTCGCCCAGTCATCCTGTTCTCTCACCAAATGCAGGAACGAAGCAACAGAAGAGTTCGTCTGATGAGCTAATTTAGCAAATTCCCACTTGCTGCCTATTCCCACTTGCTGCCTGTTCTTCAGCTGTGTTTGGAGCATGGTGACATTTTTCTCCTTAATATGACAGCTCACATTCAGATCATCCCATTTCAGCGATGCAAGCGCTCAGGAGCCATTTCAGCAGGGGGAGATTTAATGGAAGGACCAGAGAAAGGAGCAGGAAAAGGGAGCGTGTCAGTGTGTGAATGGGTCGGTGCCGGCGGCTCTCAAGGTGCAGCTGTATGTTTAATCCACTTGCTGACAACTCCGCTGGCCAAATCCTGTGGCTACGTCACCTGGCAGGGCTGGAAACACTTAATAAAAAAAGAGATGTGATCATAGAATCATTTAGGTTGGAAAAGCCCTTTAAGATCATCAAATCCAACTGTTGACCTAACACTGCCATTACTGGTGACGCGGGAGCTTGGGCAGCCTCGAGATGCTGTTGGAGAAGGAATTGCAGAGTTGTGCCCAGCGGGAGGTGATCCCAGGCCGCGGGACACCACCACACAAACCATAGGCCTGCCTTGTCCAAAATGCTGGCGGGTCCCTCACCGTCCTGGGGTGCACGACGAGACGCTGTTGCAGCGTCCTGGTCCCAGCAAGAGGCTTTTGCGGAGCCCTCGGGGTTGTGGCAGGGCTGGGTGCGCGCCTCAGGGTGAGGAGGGTTGGGAGGTGTGGATGTGCGTGGGTATGGCGGGTGTGTGTGGGTATGGCGTCCGAGGCGGGGGGGGGGGCGTCGTGCGCGCTGTCTGTGGTACGGACTACAATTCCCGGCATGCACTGCCCCAGGCGCGTGTACTACAGGTCCCGGCCTGCTCGGCGGGGGCGGTAACGAGGAGCCGGCGCGCTGCCCTCTGGGAATTGTAGTCTCCCCCGGCGGCGCCTCGGTGAAGGGCGGCCGCGCGGCCGCGTGTCCCGTGCGCCTGCGCGGGCGGCCGGGGCGGGCGGGGGCCGAGCGGGCGCAGCGCGGCGGCGCCTGCGCGCTGAGGAGAGGGAGATCTCTCGCGAGGAAGGACGCCATTATCGCAGCCGCTCGACAAACACCACGAGAATTCGGCACCGCACACGGTAACCGCGGCGCCCCGCGGCCGGACGGCTGGGGCTGAGCTCCCGGGGGGCCTGGCGCCGGGCGTAGCGCCCCGGCCCTCACAGCCTTCCCGTTCCTCACAGCGCCGCCCGAGCACCCGGGCCGCGAGGCGGCGGCTCCGGGGAGGGGCCGAGGCGGGGGGGGCCGCGGGCTCCCGCCCCCTCACCCGGACGGGGCCGGGGGTGGGGGGGGGCGACCGGGGACTCGCCTCCTCCCGCCGCGGGACGCCGGAGCTGGGCCCTCCGCGGGGGGCTGCCCTTCCTCGCCTCGCTCCGCGCTGGGGCCTGGGGAGGGTGTCACCCCCCTGCTGGGGCTCCTCAGTGCCGGCCGCTGCGGGGGG